>JABXWE010000427.1:0-38229 GCA_014611495.1 Limonius californicus | reverse complement strand
TCGTTATCTGCCATATCCAAAATTGTTTCTTCTAAATTTACTTCGATTCGATGTGGCCTACCACCACCATGACCTGGTTTGGGTTGTACATTTCCAGTTTCTCTTGTCCGTTGAATTACCCCGAGAAAAGCATTTTTTGAAGGCGTTTTTCGATTTGGAAATTAATTCCAAATACATACGTCTTGCGTGGTTAGCGTTTCCTTCAGCAGCTCCATACATCATAATCATGTCTACGTATTCATTGTTACTGTAATGCACCATTGCAGATAACTTAATGACAACAAATTAATTACTTAATACGTAATTTCTGACAAACTGAAGTGACATCGGTGTACTTGATTAGATTAAATTTTAATCTAATCAAGTACCAGATCATTTTAGTCAGCGGTTTTCAATAAACGAAAATAATTTAAATAACTTTGTTATTATTACAATTAGATCAAAACTTTATTTGAAAAAAACGTTTATTTTGATCCCCTCTAGCTGCCATTTCAGTTAGGTAGGGAGGTTAGAAATCACCCTGTATAATGATGTTTTATTTAGCTTTATTGCACATTCGCATTTTTATTCCACCAGGGTACTATTTTCTTATTTTTCCTAACACTTGTTTTTCCGATTGCTCTGTTTGCTGCGTCTGTTATGACCTGTGTGAGATCATTTACTAGAGTTTATGTCGTCGTTTTCTGAAATGGATTTGTTTGTTACTGCTAATTTAGAATACAGTTCCCAGTTTGCACGTTCTAGTTTCCATTTTGCGTATATTGGATGAAATACGATGTTGGTATCCCTGTAGATAGAGACTTTTATGGGCAGATGATTGCTAGTGTAGAGGCATTGTATTACATCCCATGTAAAGTTATGTGCTACTTGTGGTTCACATATTGTTAAATCTATTGATGAAAATTTTCCGGATTGATGGCAGAAGTGGGTACCTGTTCCGTCGTTTAATAATATTAAATCGTACTCATCTAGTATTTTTTCCACGAGTTTACCTCTTTTATCAGTATTATCAGATCCCCATACGGGATTGTGACCGTTGAAATCTCCAGTTAACATATATGGTTTTGGTAATTGGTTTAATAGTTGTTTTAGTTCTTGTTCATTTATATTTAGATTAGGAGGTAAATATATGCAACATATTGTTATCTTAATTGGAACGAATATTTGTATTGCAACTGCTTCCAATGTTGTGTTGATGGATATTTCTTTGGCATAGTTTTCGTTTTTTGAGAAAATTGCTACTCCACCACTTGCGTTTATTGGGTTGTCTCGGTCTTTTCTGAATACCGTATAGCCGTTTAACGTAGCTTTCTGTTTAGTTTTTAAACGAGTTTCTTGAATACTTATAATCTGTGGGTTGTGATCCGATATAAGTTTTTGTATTTCACCTATATGTGCATGGAAACCGTTGCAATTCCATTGTATAATCATTCTGCTAATGATTCTTTACTTGATGCTAATAATAATGATTCTTGACTAGAAAAGACTGCTGAATCTAGTTCTAACTTTAGTTGTTTCTTAATTTTGTTTGTTATTTTTGAGAATCTTGTTTTTATTACTCTTTCCTTAAGTTTTGGGTACAATTCATGCATCATTTCTATTAAGGCATGAATATCAGTTGTATAGTCTCTTGCAATGCGTAGTGGGTCAGGATTTCCATATGTGTTTTCTAGAAATTCTTTAAAATCTTCAAAGTTTAAGGTGAATTTTTCTTTGTTTGTTTCCATGTCTTTTTTCAGTGGTTCCAGTAATTCATCAATAGAGGTTTTGTCACTGTTGATCTTGGCTTTTTTGTTTGCTGGTTTTTGAATTGTTTGTTTTTTGTATTCTGGATCTGTTGTATGATTTGTATTATCTGTATTAGAGATTATTATGTTATCATTTGTTGCATTTTCTGTGTCTGAGGTAAAGTGAGATGCAGTTCGTTTTATTTGATATGTGTTAAGGTTTATCATTTCTGAGTTTAAATTTTTTGTACACTGATTACTATTGTGTCCCGTTTTCTTGCATATAAAACATGTGATGTTATCTTCGGTAATGAATATCCTATAGTCGACTTCTTCATATTTAATTAATATACTGTCTGGTACAATTTGGTTTTCGTTAGATGAAATGTAGACTTGTCTTCTAAAACTTAAAACGTGGGCGTATTCTACTTCTTGAATTCCGACTCGAAGAAAGTTTATGGGAGATACTAAAGTTACTCCAACTTGTTTTAAATGTTCTTCAATAATGTTATGTGGGATTGAAGGGCAAACATTTGATAATATTAATCGTTTTGCTGGGGTAATTAGTCGGCGGATGTTAATTTGGTTATTCTCAATAAGGACGGTTGTGTGATTTTTTATTATATAGTCTACTATTTCTTTTGTTTGTAAATAGATACAGACTCGATTATTGGATATTCGCGAAGCAAATAGGACATGTTTGGGTCCTACAATGTTACCTATACTGATAATGTAGTCTTTTATTTTTAAGCCTTCTACTGAATTCATTAGTATTGCCTGTTCTTTATTCGGAAAGGTGGAAAAGACTTCTTTACTCGCGGCTTTTGCAAATGTTTGGTTTTGGTCGGCGCCTGATGTAGTAGTTTCATTCATTTCTGCTTGTGATGTTGATGGATCCATTTTGATTTGATTAGGTTTAATATGCCGCTGTAGTCAGCGGCGTTTGATTATATTTAATACGCCCCTGTAGTCAGCGGTGTTATTTGACTTACGTAGATGATTATATTTAGTAGAATATGTAATTTTCCTATGTAATATTATTTTAGAAATACGGATGAGGAATTTTGGAGGATTAAAAATAGATTGTTTAGAAGGAACTCTACCTTATGTTGTTATTTTCAATTCATTCAGCTGTTGAACTCGCATTTGGCACTGGCAGATAACATTATCACTAGGTCCAATATATACGTGCACATAGGAACAGACTCGATATCGAACTGAAATCTACTTTTACAACTCGTTTTAATCTAATATCATTAATAGTTACTTCTCAATGTAGAATAAATGGTGTCCACAGTTAGTATTTACAGAGAGCTTATTCCAAATTACTTGCTTATACAAATATAATTTTACCAATTTCTACGAATGTAGAAGGATCTGACACAAAATCATTTATGTTTCAAAATAAATTCTTCGTTTAAGATAGTATCTGACAATGCAATACGTTTTTAAAAGACGAAAATACCGAATTTTCGATATTTCTACCTTATTTACTTTTATTTAGCTCTCATATCGCCGTTCTAATCCTAGAATGGTTTCTCTGAATTGTAAATAAAACAATATATTTTGCCCGGTTCGCTTAACCATTTCATTCAGTATACTTCTGTTAACATTTTAATCAAATGTAAATACAATAGCCATTCCATGCAATATACTAATTCAATAATTTTTTCCAGGTTGTTCAGGAAAATATAAGCGACGATTTGAAACCTTATCTGTGGTTTGCACTACACTGGTTGGCGATGTCGCATGCCTGCTATAATCCCATCATTTATTGCTACATGAATTCTAGATACAGGGCAGGATTTATTCAAGCATTTACGGTGATTCCTTGCTGCCGTTGGTGTTTACCGCCCATGTCGTTCCTTCATCCGAAAACCACAGGTTTTCCTCTCACAAGTAAGTCGAAGTACGTAATACCTCTTCATCATAACCTAAGAAGGCTTATGAAGTTCTGCAGCTTTGGCCAAGCTACGCTTTGCAAGTATTTCTGAATTTTATGGTTTACTTTTTTATAAGCACCTATATAATATAGGAAACGATTTAAGCATACCAAATTAAGGCTTAGTGTATTGCGCATTATCGCTAGCAATGCTATTCTGTTCATGTGTTTAATTAATGAAATGCAATCTTGCTTAAATGCACCTTCAAGGTATTGTAAATGACTTTGTTCAACTTTATTATTGCTTTTGTTTTGATCATACCTTTAGTCGCTTCGTAGAAGCAGCACGATTTGCGCAGCTACTTATTTAAATGCATGACAATGTTGTTATATTTGTTACTTAGAATAGAGTTTTGATAATATCTTAAAAGAGATGGTGTAACGTCTCTACCACGTTACAAAATTTAATAACAATACTTGAAGCCTTTTCGAAAAAATTAATTTTGGGGGCTCTCCGTTCTATAATTGATTTATTTTTGATAATTTTTGCATAATTCTATTAATTAACAAAGTTTATATTTATATATACGTTTTTTGGATTAAAGGGGCTTATTTTTTAAGTTTAGAAAAACAGCCAGTTTGTATGATAGTCGTTCATAATTTACCTGTTCCAAAAATTCAAGTTAGATTTTGTTTACCGATGTTTTCAATTGCTTGCTATCTAACAGAATTTTTAATAAGCTTCCATTTATGAAACTATATCAAAATTGGAAAAATCATTGCGGAGATATTGATGATACAAACAGACATATATCAAGAGATTAAAAAAAAGCTGATCCTCAGCGGGCTGTGGAATGAAAAGTCACGTCTTTACTAGACTAAGGGAATCTTTATGATGTCAGATAAATTAGTTATCTTTTTTTTTATACGAATCTGACACATTGTTAAAATATTTTTTAATACTTTTCAAAGAGCACTCATTATTGAATCGTACTTTCGGAACGGCTTGCAAGTTGACGGAGAATGGACCTATTCGATTCCTCCTTATTTTATGGAATTCCGAGAGAGGTATCCCATTGAAATTATTACATACCGAAAATTTTATGCTTTGGTTAAGAATTTAGTCAGCTATTTTCGAGAAACTGGAAGTGTTGGAAGAAAAGAAGGGTCTGGTAGGCCAAAGAAGATAGTACCTGCTTTAATTGAAACTGTAAGACAACGAATTGACGAGGCTCCAAAAACACCAATTAGACATTTATGCCAGCAAGTTGATGATTTAAGTCATGGTACATGCCACGTAATATTGAGACAAACTTTTCATCTGCATCCTTACCGATTTATTTCCGCTCAGGAGCTTTTAGAATAGAATTATCCGAAAAGAGTTCAATTTTCTCGTTGATTTTTGGATAATCTCAATGATGAGCAGTTAAATTTAACCTTTTTTTACCGACGAAGCCTAGTTTTACCTTAATGGGTATGTTAATTCACAGATTATGCGGATTTGGAGTAGCGAGAATCTACACGTTCCAATTAAAGCTCCCCTTCATCCACAGAAAATAGAAGTCTGGGTTGGAATGAGTCGTCGTAGGTTAGGTGGGCCAATATGTTTCGAAGGCACGCTAACTGCAGCAAGGTACAGGAGCGAATTATTGCAACCTTTCTTAAATGCACTTCACGCTGATGAGCTACGGATGGTTTTCTGCAACAGGATGGCGCAACAGCTCATGCAGCTGCAGATACAATTAATTTTTTACGCGAATATTTTGATTACCGAAATATTAGTAGGAATACTGCAACACCCTGGCCCCCTCGCTCTTGTGATATTACTGTTTTGGACTTTTTTTATGGCCTTATTTGAAAAACCCCATTTTTAAAACTCCAGTTAATGATTTAAACGAACTGAAACATTTTCAACATTTGTTGTGATCATTACATTAGGTCAGGTTTATTCATTTCTTTTACTGTTGCGCAATAAAATATTTCTGCTCCTAAAAATGACCTTTCAATATTATTTAATTCCAGCTAACACAACCTAACCTGAAATTGACATTATAAACATTCCTTTAGTCTAGAAAAGACGTAACTTTTCAATCCACAGCCCGCTGGAGATCAGCTTTTTTTGGGGATATCTTGATACATGACCAGCCATTTTCTAAAAACCACAGTTTTGGATTTCTATAGGTGTAAAACCATTATTTATATTTAAGTCTGAAATTTGTGGGTATACCAAAGCAGTACACGAAACTTAAACACGTTAGTTCCATTTTCCTAATTTCACCATAAACGTACTGAATCTTAGAGTGCCGTACCTCATACGAGAGGTGGCGATATTCTCTCCTATACCGATACTGAGTGTTTAAAATAACATAGCCGAAGAAGATCTACAGCTTAACATGTACTCCGAACCACGGGAAATATGTAAATACCTCTACTCCAGATAAGATTTACTAGACCGAAAACATTGCTGGTTTGACATTGCCTTGGAAGAGATAACGACTGTGAAAAGTTCGATTTTCCGGTGCTGGTATTTGAGCCTCAGACTTTTAGCCCAGAATTCTACCGCGCTAATCAGTGGCCCACAGCCGCCCGTGATTGCAAGAAATGTTGGGGTACACGGTTAATGTCCGCGTGTGGGTTTCAAAAATCAAGAAAATATTGTAGCAATACTCTTCATAATTATAACATACCGTTTTAATTTTTATTAAAACTAGCTAAACCAGTGTATGCACTGCTTACGTATACATTTGTGATTTCTATTTAAAAATATATGGAATAACCGGGAATAAATTATATGTTTCCACAAAGAGTTTCAGGATTAAAGATTAAATAAACGAAGTAAATTACGTGTGTAACACATTTGCATGTAGTAAATATAATAGTGATATCTGAAATTGGTTTTTGATACTGAAATGAATATGTTATAATGCTTTTAATACACTTTTACATACATGATACTTTATTTTGTAATAGGTAATGGTGTCAAGTCCGTACTACGTTGAGGCCAAGGATGAAATGCACCTGTTGCAATTAATCTGTTATTATTAAAGGCATTATGTGATGGAAGGGGTCTATGCGGGTATCTTTGTGCACATTGTCGTACTGCTAAGTCCACCGCCCTCCTGCATGTCTCGATCATTCCACCAGTATTATCTACTTGATAAACGTTCGAACTTCAATCATAGATGTCTAGTTTATAATATTAACCTTTAGTACAATTATTATCGCACACTCGCCTTAGTGCGGTCATGGTGACCGCGAACATTTCCATTCAAAAAAAAAATGCAAAATTAGATTTTTTTTAATCAGTTAAATGATACTTCAAGAATAAGGAAAAAATATAACTACACAGTAAAAAGCATTCTTATTTTATTAATCATCAAAATATAATGGTTATACTTATTATTAGTGTATTTGTACTAAGGTAACAACATATGCTTTTGTTGTGAAACAAATGGCTTTTGCAAAAAAAAACTAAAGTAAATCCTTAAAGAAGAATCATATACTTATTTATTGAACATACAAAAAATAAACGGGCAAAAAAATTTGGTGTTGTAAAAATTGCAGGATCTAAACATTTTACAAATTATGTTTACAATTTTTATACAGTTTTGAAGCACATTCGAGGCAAGTCGGTTTATGGCATAACACACACAGGTAAAAAGTCTTTCTTTTAATTTTCGAGGGACGGGTGTAGCATATCTTGCGTTTTTCTAAATTTTCCTCTCCTGTTGCTTCGAGAATTTCCTCGGGAATAGCTATCTCTTCGTATGATGGCGCGCAATTTACATTTCAGTCGAACGTTTCTTGCTCTTTTCTCAAGCTGAGGCCATACTAAGCCATCCGCAAGTTGTTTTAAGAAATCTGCTTTATCTATTTTAGAACAATCCTTATATTACTGATGCATTTACACCACTTTATTAAGCAGACGAAAAAAAATCTTCATTTTAATTGAAGATATCATATTTGTATATCAAGCCCAAAATATGAAAGTAGTGGTAGAAATACATTATATCCATAACGTTTGGACAACCATTTTATTGTAACACCAACAGCTACTCAAATATGTGTTAATTTGAATCAAACACGATCACCATGCCGATGTTTCTAATAGGCAATGAGTTTCCATTGTCAAAGGTTTCCAATATGGTATTACTACATTGTTAACCATTTTAAGACATCGATTTTAAATGGCTCAGCTTTACAATGCATAATTGCAAAGAGCGATTCAGAAAAAATAAATTAGAGTAGGCCGTAGACGTGAAAACGTATGTCGATTTCCATAGTGAGGCCATTTCTGAGGCTAAATTCACGCTGCTTCTGAATATGTAAATTGAACTGGGTTGTAAAATGTGAATACAACAAGAAACTTCTTCGAATTTAATAATCGTAAACATAAATTAATTTTTAGTAAAGATTATAAAATGAAGTAAATGTTTACCGCCCTTTTGAATATATCTGGGTGTTTTTCGATTCACTCCATCAATCGAATATCGTGAAAGCTGTGCTTGTTCATTTCTTCGCACATTGATTGGATTCTTTGCGTAAGATTTTTAACGTTAGTGACGCGAGTTTAAAAATATAATTTCTCAGGAATGCCCAATTCAGAAAGTCCATTGGTGTTTAATCACATGAGCGGGGTGGCCAGATTATAGGTGTATTCTTGCATATTAAACGATTATCAATAAATTGTTGCAGGTTTCGCGAGCTGCGTGAACTATAGCTCCATCATCAACAGCCTTTCCGTCCCACTGCTGGGCATCGGCCTCTTCTCTGCCACGTGTTTCTCCTCAGCGCTAAGGTAGAAACACGGGGGACCTACTGTTTAACGTCGAATCCGAACGACAGAAATTCCAGAGAAGGTTTTTAGCATTAAGATCCCACGGTTGCAAGCCGAATTGGGAAATTGTGTGTGGTGGGTTGCAGACAAGATTTTTATAAATCTGCATAGTTCTGCTTAGGTTTCGAACCCAAGCCAGAATCGACGTTTTATTCAGAAAGCGAGCGCTCTACCAACTGAGCTACCATCACACACCATAATGTTGCAAGAATCCACTCTGCAACTCGTCGTCACGTAACCCATTAAGAAATGGTTGAAAAATAGGTTCGCAATACGCAGTCAATGTGTCGTTAAAAAATATTGGGACAACTAATCCATTTCGGTTCAAATCCATCCACACACCTATTTTCTCCCGGTGAAACGTTTCCCCATGGTAAAAAAGTTGATTTACTTTAGATCACATTTTCCTATTCGGCGAGTTTACACAATCGTGTACATGAAACCATGATAACTTTATAAAAAAAGTTTGGTCAAACGTATCGTCATTCATGTGGGCCATAACCAATGACAAAGCTCCACTCGTTTTGCATGTGCAAATCCTTTTTCTTTATGATCTAACAAGTTTCATAGGAAACGTCAGGTTACTAGCCTCACGAAACAACTACATAAACATGGACGACGACATACATTTTCACGTCCACGGCCTACTTTAATTTATTTCTGTTTCGATCGCTCTTTATATACGATATTTTTCGTAGGGTATACCAAATGCGATTAAGTGGTGAACAGCGCAGTACTAATTTTCAAAGGCCGTAAATCTGTTGTATTATATTCAGACATGCCTCTCATTTTTTAAAAGTATTTACTATTACTTTTTAACTTAACATGTGGTACTTAACATGTGTAATTTTATATAATTGTATATCATATAATTTCTAAGCCAAAGCGTATCTGTTTAATTGTAAATAATTTACTGTTTTCAACTCCTAAAACATCTGACCATCAGATTATTAGCTAATCCATTTTCATAGTCAGCCTTGGTGGTCTAGTAGTTAGCGCACCTGCCTATAACTCCAAAGTACGCGGGTTCGATCCCGGCTGCGGTCGATGAGTTTTCTAGTGGGGAAAAATCTGAAAGTGTACCTTTTGTCGAATCAGAAGTAAAGCCGTAGGCCCTATGCTCTGCGATGTGCGAGTACTGTGGTTGAAACCACCTCAGATAGACAACATTCATGTTAAGAGTGTAAAATAAGTCAATGATGGCGGCAGTGCTTAGATATGCTTGGAAAACCTCTTCCTAGATCTCGCTCAATTAAAATACAATACAATGCATATTTATTATGTGATCTAAGTGTTTCGATAAAAATAATTCATACAAACATTAATAGAAAAGTATTAATAATAATCAGATATTCGACAAACATGAATTTAGTGTTATCCTATACGGGCTGATATTTACAATTCAACAGCGTAATATTTGAAAATATCAACTAATGTCACGTGTTTTAAATGCTTTTGATATATGTAGTAGTATTTTTAAATAAAAATAGTCTGCCTGTTAATAAGTTTTAACTTCTTCTAGCCTTCTTCAACCTAATTACGGATGTAGGCCTCCATAATTCTTTGCCAAATATTTCAACAAATTTTATTAAATAGTAAAACGATTTGCCATCCGTAATATACAGAAATTATTATCTTTTCTTCTTAGGCTTTCCTTGATGTAGTGAATACTCAGTAGTCGATTTATGTATTATTATTTGGAATTTATCATGAGCTTAGGTATTATTTAAAACAAAATTATTTAATGTTTGATTTAGCTACGGCATATTGTTTAACTAGAATCTCTTTTCATGATTTTACAAAGGGAAAATTGTAAACCGGTTTATTATTTTTCAGACATTTCAGTGGCAAGTGACGCTGAAAGGCAGCTGCAAATAAATTGAAGATTATAATGCTAGTGCATCTGGAAATAAACGCTACAAACAATCATCCTTCCCAGTGCTAATACAATGAGCTAGTGCTTCCTGAAAGAATTATTTGATTACATTCAAAAGGACAATGTTCTTCAATCAGAATAAAAAGCTCGTAGACGCTGACTGCTAGGGGAAAGTGAAAATTATTTCTTAGTCACTTAATGAGAGATGAAATTTACTGCACAGATTAAAATTACGGTTCCGCTTTAAAATGCGAAAGGCGTAAATAGGTTTTATTTTTCAAACTTGTCATTCAACCCGTTCAATACTAGATGTTTTTGTAATTGTTACGTACATGTATGGTTTTCTTTTCAGGCTTGGAAAAAACGGAGAGCACCCAACTACATCGCAACAACACTTGCAAAACCTACGTCAGCATGAAACGGAAGAATGGCAGTAGCATGACTTCCTGTAATCAATTTCCTATAAGATCTGCCTCACTTGAGAGTTCAAACAATCTACGTTTAAGTGTAAAACATTCAGAATATACTTCTCAGGTTGCAGAACAGCAACTCATGTAATTTTCTGACGGTGACTAAAATACAAGCACTACGAAATGCACATTCATTTAATTTTATTGTTGTTATTTTCATAACCATTATATTATGTGATTACACAAAGCTTTTACGACAAATTTCAGTTTAAATAATTGTGATATATGTATCAACTACAATGAAGCAAGAGATATAAATGACTGAAAACTATAATATCTACACTGTGTTGAATAGAAGAATAATAGTAAACTAAAAATATGGGTGTGGCTATATGTTAATGTCAACAGTTATTACTTAATTGTCAATGTCATGAATTTTTATGTGTTAAAAGCTGTTGAATAATAAATAACATAAAATCGTATATAATTTCTTATATAATGAAGAATTTTTCCAATAGCCTTCCAGTTGGAATCAGTGGCGGCTCGATATAAAGAGCCAAGGAGCTACGGTACTATCATAACAAATCATCATCAAGATACTTTAATTTTTTTATTATGAAACAATATTTTAATTTATGTATTAAATTTTTTATCGTTAGTCATTTTCAAGCTTAAACAAAGGTAATTTTTATTCAGTTAATATTATACACCATATGATAAGACAAGTGAGACGGTTTAATGTTAGTACCGTTTTTCAACAGGATGTTAACTACAATGGTACACAGGCAAGTGAAGAAGGACGTCGGGAGATCGCACTCTGAACGAAGAATTGGAGCCAACTATAACCTGGCTCCACTTTTAGTATGTATCACGTAGGCCAGTCGTCGTGTAGCATAATAGTCGCCATTATGGAACTCTTATTCACGAGTAGTTCACACCGTTTATGAAAAATTGATAAGCACCAGGAAACTGTAGTGGATTCTGCGGTTGAGCGCTTACAAACTTATATTATTAGATAAGGACTTTATGTTTTGGTTGACAGTTCTTAATAAAATAACGTTATATGTCGCTAAATTTTTTAACTAATTACAAAAGTGAAACCCTGGCCCAGTCAACGCTAGAAGACTTCGCGACAATTTTCCTAGTGTTCCCTTCCCTGTTTTGGAATAAAAGTAAATCATAAACGGAAATTCAGGTACTTTATGAATAAAAAGAATTGCCAGATCCTTCTGGAGTAGTTTCTCTTTCATCATTAATTTTACAAGATGAAATATTGTACACATTTTAAGGGACATTAAAAGATTTAAAAATAGTAGTGACATTACCTATGTCTACATCCAAGAGGGAGAGATGTTTCTCGATATTTTCAATAAAGGAAAAAAGATTAAATGTATTAGGAATGCTATCAGCTGGAAAAACTTTTTTTAATAACATCGAAAATTTAAATAAACGAATCATTGACTTCTTTGCGAAAACAAATACGTAGGTTGGATTTTATATATCGTGCAGTTTACAAAACACTTATATGATATTCAGTGATTTTCTTGTGTAATCAAGGAAGAAAACGAGGCAACCTTGGTAAGTAATGCTTCCGCTAAAAAAGAAAATATTGTAAAATCTTACATAATTTTTATACATTTATGACATCATACCTTTGCTATCATCTCTTCAATTAAAAATGTTCATATAATAATATTACAAGACTGCTTTGCAAATTAGAGAAATTGTATAATACGGCAAGAGCTAATTTCTTGCGAATTGTGTGTGGTTTTTGTCCTTTGAAAAATGACCTTATAATTATTTGTTTTGTATCGTCGAAATTCTAAATTGTTTGAAAACACAATGACTTTGAACTTCAAGATCTTCTCCTACTCAAATACTCCACATTAGAGTAGAGCGCTAGTATATGAGGAAACACATATGCCAATTTTCATATACGCGAGGTATGGGAACGATGCTCGGCTAGAATAGGAATCAAAAGCTTAATTACCACTTTTCGGTATTTTTAGTCCAAAAACTGCACTAGCGCGATTGAAATGTCAAAATTTTGATCAATTAATAGTCCTATACAAAAAATCATACAAATTTAATACAGCCAATTTGATTGCTTGTTATTAATTTTTTTAATTGTTGAGACTACTAAATAAAGGACATATATTGAAACAATAAATATTCTGATTCATTTATTAAAGAAAAAAGTTAATAAATGGATACAAAATTACTGTGAACGATACTCTTTCTTGGTATTGAATTTAGTAAGAACACATGCTTTGAGCTTATTTTTAATCAAAAACTGAATAACCACTTTTCGGTATTTTTAGTCCAAAAACTGCACTAGCACGATTGAAATGTCAAAATTTTGATCAATGAATAGTCTTATACAAAAAATCATACAAATTTAATACAGCCAATTTGATTGCTTGTTATTTATTTTTTTAACTATTGAGACTACTAAATAAAGGAAATATATTAAAACAGTAAATATTCTGCCTCATTTATTAAAGAAAAAAGTTAATAAATGGACACAAAATTATTGTGAACGACACTCTTTCCTGGTATTGAATTTAGGTATAAGAACACATGCTTTGAGCTTATTTTTAATAAACCTTTCTGTTCTAAGCGACCCGCAGACGGCGGAATGTGCCTCAGTTACTACCTGACACATTTGTACACACAATCTGCGACTCCGTGATTGACTGAAAAATTGATTCAGTATTTATATATTTTGTAGGTGCCAATATTATATTTGCTAAATGCCCAATCTTTGTACGATAGGATCAATAGCAGATTTTAGATTATTTGGCATATAGCGTGACTATTAAAAGAAATGTAGCTAGCATCGTTAGATTTTCTGACGCTGTTCGAGTGGAGACATATAATATTAATACTCTATTGTTAACCATCTAGAGCGAACAATTTTTTCTGGATTTCTTTTGCAAGATTTTAGTCACTGAATCCATTGTCAATAGATTGACATATTTCTAGTTGCTTGTTTTAATTTAGAAATTTCAGGTAACGTCCATATAATCGCACGAAATCCAACAATCGGCAATAGTTGACAGTTACCAAGTTCTTATGCAATTAGTCCATTGAAACCGTTCGGCCCAGTTGTAGTTTCATCTAGATGTTGGAAAAGGTGGCACAATGTAAGTTCATTCGCATATAATTGGCATATGAATCATTGAATTGGATGTCGAAACCTGCCTCCCAATTACCGAACAGCACCAGATTTAGTTCCTGTGTCAACGGCGGTTTCATCACAACCAACGGCCAATATATTATTTGTATCGATCGACTTGGAGGATAGCCATGATAGAACATGTCTGCAAATCGTTGTAGCATCACCAGTTTTCAGGGAAATATGTCACAAGTAATTAGAGCTCGGTTCTTTAAGTAACGTTATATGCTCTACTTGAACCACTCTTCGACGATTGTCTTCGTGCATCAGAGATTTATCTTTCCTACCGGCGAAATAATTATAATCCAAAGATTTCTTGACTGAAGCATATAGATTCGTTCACCGTCGTCGCCCTAGCTCTAGAACGAGCTCGGACAATTCTACCCCGATCTATAACTTGAAATGAATCACCTTCATTAATATATCTTGAAAAGCAGCGGATATAGTTGCAAATATTCTTTTAAATTCTAAAGAACCTATCATCATATAACGATTAGTACGTGGGTCCATTTATAAATCCCTTTCCTGTATTGGTACTTTCCTAAGGCAGTTGCAATCTTCAATCTTGAAATATTTTCAAACAGTAATATTAAACAATTTCTTGCTTTCATCACGAAACTTGAACTGCTTTTCTTTGTAACTACCCTCATCCTTTCTGCTTTAATGCGGTTTTAACAATGTTCTGTACTTACCGTGGTAAGCAATAATTCGAACCAATATTGCTTTGAGTTCTAGGATTGATATTGAAGCTTTGCGGCATACTCCTTCTACATTTTTTGCCACATCTTCATTAGTTGTATTCATAAAGTACTGTTTTTAAAACCTTTGTGAGACGATTATGAACAGTTTCATAACATTTTCTTACTTAGTTAATATGATTTTTGACTATTTAGTTCCTGAACTAAATATTTTACAAGTCGCTTCACTTCTGCGCAGTGTTATAACTGTTTAACTATTAACTATGCAAATATAATTTAATAGGAAAGCGAATAACAATAATAAACACAGTTTGCTGACTGCCAAACAATACTGAATCTCTGAATGATGCGCGAAAATGAATAATGCATATTGCAATTCGCAATAATTTTGTATTGTTTCATTAACTTTGGATATTCTTAGTTGAAAAAATTAATTATAAGCAACAAATTTGTCTGTATTAAAATGTTATGATTGTACAAGACTATACATTGACGAAAATTTTAAAATTTCGGTCTCGCTGGGGCATTTTTTAGACTTAAAACACCGAAAAATCTTATTACGTTCTTGATTCGTATCCGGGCTGAGCTACATACCCACTGTTTGATAGTGCCCGCCTTTGAACACTTTGTGACGCCTAGTTAAACGACGGCGACAACAAAAATAGTTTTATGCACACAAAAGCGAAGTATCGATTTCTAAGCAAGGTCCAGGTATCAAGGACAAGGGTTCGACTAGCTGCAGTCGAAGAAGGGTGGTTCGATGTATGCCTAGGCGCCACCTGCTTAAAAAAACCCTTTCCTCCTCGAAGATAACTTTGGGTAAACAGGAACCTTCCTGGATGCGAACTTACCTTGCTTGGTAATATTAACTTGTATTTCGAGACAGAATAAAACACAATTGTAATAGACAGATTTCCCAATATAATGATCAAAAAAAATTAAGTAATCGATACAATAGTATATACGTATGACGCTTAAACAAAATAAAAATTCCAAGTTATATATATATATATATATATATATATATGTACATAAATTCACATTCATAAATAAACCAAATGAACGGACCACAGTACGTACTTTCTCTGATTTGGTCTGTACATACAGAACTGAACCCAAAATTTCTAGGGAAAACAATAATGCGTAGATCAGTATTACTTAGGAAGCGTTAATCCACTTCAAAATTGTTAAACAAACCATCGATTTCACGTCTAGAATCGACTATATCTCGAGGCCTCGTATACGCAAAACTAGATTAATTACCCAAAATAAATGGTATATGCGCCCGGATAATTAAAAATTTACGCAAAATTTCCCCTTTTGTTTGAACTTTAAATCAGAAACATTTAATCTCGTAATCTGCAGACCATTTAACAAGTTTTCAATATACAAAAGTGATTTGAATACGAACAAGAATTTTTCCAAATAAAAATATTTAACTAAATACAAATTTTTGTCGAGTATTTATTATAATTCAATATAAGTATGACTACGCAATTAAACGAGTTGCAGTTATTCGTTTTTGTATAGTTCTTGAAAATTCCGTGAACTTATCAACCCAACGCAGGTAAGGTAAAAAGTAGACTCACAGACCTTGAACGTAGGTTTTCTTTAACCGATGTACTCGCTATACGACCATCTGCTACTCATGCAACGCCGACGGTTCTGCACTGGAATTTCTAGGCTGAAAATATCGAGCTCTCGGAATTTCCCACATCGTTATAATTGCGATTTGTTTCCGGATTTTTTTTCACTCTTCCGGCTGTCATTTGCTGCCTAAATAAATTCAACTGTCTTAGAAAAGAAACAAGTGGAATAAGGACCTTCAAAGCTTACTATAAGATGTAAAATTGGCAGAAAGAAAAACTCTCCTCAGTGCACAAAAATTAAAATTTCTCCCAGGGAAAAATTTACTATCACACTACCGTGTTTAAACTTCCCCTAATCACTTGAAAATTCACAAATTGGAATAATCTTCCGTGTCGTAACGACCTTAATTAAAAATTCAAGTCTGCACTACTTGAGAATAGAAAGCGTTCTACCTAAATCCAACTGACTGCGGTCCGAGATCCGAAAATTCACGATCGATGCGCAGAACACAATATGAGAACAAGTTTTTCAATTCGAAACCCGATAATATGCCGTCCAAAACGCTGTGTGGGAATAAACTCCTGATATACACCACGCGTCAGAAATCACACGTTACAGATTCAACTTATTTTTTAAATAAAACAACGAACGCTAGTTTACCAAATAATATATTTACAAAATATACAACCGAAGCAATGAGCGCGTGGCTATTCCTACTGACAAAAGGTCTTAACTGCCGATCTTTTCCACTGTTTTCAAAGTAGGCCCTTCCGGGCGGAAGTCATAAATTATCGAACTGGACAGTCTATGGGATGGTTGTCGCAATTCTATACATGAACCAGATGTTTTCGACTTCTACAGATCTTCCAAACAAATGTACACTTAAACTTAAGAACATTCCTAAACACCCACAGCATACCTAAAATAAATTCTATTAAAAAAATTGCACTCCACCCTGCTCCATATAATAATATATACCGTCTGGATAATGGACAACAGCCATGGCATTACCAGTATGCAATATCACGAGCCGCTAATGATTAGAACATAAAGCATTAATAATATAACAGTAAACTAGAGATAAAGTCTGTTTTCGCAAATTTAAAACTGCGTCAACTAAAATTTAAATAGTTTTGTACTTTTGCACTTTAACCTTCAATTTAAATAATAAAATAAATTCCATTCTCAGCAAGTTTATTCTAAATTCATTTTTTAAATTGTATATAACATAAGTTTGATGTTCGCTAAATCCCAAACGTATACTCCATACTGTACTGGTATCTATAGGTTATTGTGAATCGCTGCCATCTGCTCCAACTTTTCGTTAACCCTGCCCTCCTCTAATAGAATGCAGAATTTTACCTGTATATGTATAAACCTCGTAGGTCATTTAGTTTTCACTGCATAGTTGTATTATTGAAACACAGTCTATTCCTAGTGCATTCCTAGACCAGGAGCCTCTTTGACAGCAATTATCATTTATATGATTACTTAGCAATGGTTACAAAATACATAACTTGTATGACATCAAAATTTAATTATTCGTTAATGGAATTAAGATAGTTAGTAAAACAGTTTCAGATTTCATGTACTATACCGCTAGCATTAGCGTGTATGTCATGATTATATTCCTGTGCTATTTATAGCAACACAACTGTTGACTACTGAGCTATTCCAGAATTCAATAGTTTGGCCATACTTGGCAAAAATGTGTAGTACACCAAAGATTCACGGCGTATTACTAATATAACTAGGGCATTAGAAGCAAATCAGTTCTTCAATTTTACATATATATTGGGTCACATTACCTTTTTAAAAATGTACCAAATCATTGTACGTTGACCGCACATACAGCCTATTAGCATTATGTATTATGTAAAGTTCATTTAGTTTTGCACTTTCATATGAATTAAAGTCTGATGTTAATTGCCGCTCATAGTGGATTACTGTTCTATTATTTTCAAAGGTTAATTTATGGGAGGTCACCTTTTCGGAACTTACGGGAACGCTGACAATTATTGTATCACCGTTTGTAGCACCGATGGAAAACAGTTCTTAGAATTCTTTGTCTGCAGAATGGTCCTGAAATTTCCACCTACTCAGAATTTCCACCTGGAAGATTTTGTTCCCGAATGATTACGTTTGGGGAGAGTTTTTGCAGCCGGGGGAAAGTCAGCAAAAACCGAGAAGAATATTCTCCTCAACATAAGTCGGATTAAAAAACGTATCGGCAGAGTGTTACGCTTTATTAAAGACAATTTAATGAAATTGTTCTCTCGACCTGTGTCGGATTATAGCCATCAACCGCGTGACTCTCCCCACTAAGCCGTTGCAACGTTAGAATCTCGTACAACGGAGGTTTCATTCCTGACTGCAAGAACACTCGAAATTTCTCGTTTCCCGAAGAAACTCTTGGCGATTGCTGTGTCGCAATCGTGATCCAGCCTTTTGGGGAGCGTGCTGCGATTTTTGTCGGCTTCTCAAGGACCTAGGAACACCCCAAATTGTGGCTTTCTCTCTCTACTCCCTACCTGTAGAAAATTAAGGTGAACATACCAATGTACTATACAGTGATTGTTTTCCCCTGTTTACCAGTGATTTCCTTCCCTTAAGCGTTTCTTGTGGATCATTGCCTACTTCGCTGAGCTAAGTCGAAGGCACTTTCATCTTTCCTGCTGCGGTCCGACGAAGAAGCTCGTTTTGCCGGTAACAATTAATCCGAATATAATTGTTAATTATGAATATTTATAAAAAATTATTTATTGAAATACGCAGATATACTGAAAATCGTGTTTCAGTATAGAAATATTGTTGCATTTAGTTTACATAGGTTTAGCCTCATCCCCACAAAATTACAATTTATAATATAATTTATAAGTATGATGTGACTTACGCATTAGTATATGTTGGAAACCATTGATCGGTCTGGATCAGAATGGTTAGTTCGTGAATCAGGTAAGATCTTTACTGCAGTATTAAAATTGTTTACTTTCCTAGATCTAAAGTTTTTGATAAATTTCTGTTCACAGTTCATTTCAAACTTTTTTAATTACGATTTTTATAGATATGTTTTACCTATCAATATTTGATCATATGTTACATTCCATGGCAATTCCAAACTGTAATCCATCGCCTATGTTACTTAAATTACATTTGAAAAATTGAATGACATTTACTATTTCTCCATCATTTCATTTATGTTGCCAATGTCTATCATATTATCTACTTTGAATGTCTGCCCCTTACAACATCTAACTGTAATTATTACACTATTTGCTAGGGAATTTTATATAGAATTAACATAAACTTTTTAAAATAACATTACGCAATATTCTTTTCATTATAATTAATTTTATTGCCATCATAGTATGCCCACTTATAACAAGCTTCGCGATCCAAATGCAATCAGAAGCTTATATTATATAGCTCGTAAAGTTAAGAACCGCCCGACAATTTTGGCCATTAACGTATTTTACGGGTCTTCTAATGGTTTTTCACTTAAACCTAAGCTAAGCAACTTTTGCTGGAGCTATTCAGCAAATAGAACGGCGCAATTAATTAATCAACTTAGATACAGTGCCTTGTTCGCAAAAACAGCATTAGTGCAAATTTATTAGCGCGCTTCAAAACAGATTTACTACTAAATAATCGGTCTGGAACAGATTTTCTTGCTATACCGTCCAGTTAAGGAGTTTTGAAATATTTGCAATTAAGTTCTTACTAGCCTTGATGTAGTGTAAAATAATACGAAAGTGAAATGTTCTTATAGAAAATATCTTATCTTCCGTTATCCGTTGACTACGAAACTACATTATTTGAGGATAAAATTGATTTTAAAGGAGAAGCAGCGATAAAATGGAGAAAAGGTTTCATATGCAATATTTACCCAGTTTCCAGATTTTCTTACGACAATTTTCACTTAGTGTGTGACGTGAAGTGGAATGAAACCAAAATCAATATTTGAAATATTTTGGTTGAAAGAGTACTATATCAGGAAGTTACTGCTAACGTTAGCTGGAATGTAATGTACTACTAGTAATGGTTGCATTATACTATTTTTAGTAGCAATTTTACAATTTGCCGTGCTGGTATGTCTAAGTTTCCCTAGAAATGGGTTTCCGTGAACTGTGAAACAGGTAATAAATTACACAAACTAAATATAAAATAGCAAAAAACTGCAATCTCGTAACAATATTATTTATTATGTGCTAACCAGACAACGTAGTTTTACAATATTTTAACTTTTGGATAGCTCACATTTCACATATTATATAACATAAAACACCCTAGCAGGGTCTCTCCATAAAATTAAATAGCTGAATCCCGCTTCCACAGGCCCGCTCTTCGAAATGACTCTAATTTTGAACCAACTGAAAGGGCTGATCGTTCAATTAGGTGTTGGTGCTGTGTTACACAGTCTCATGCAGATAATACTTTTTATCTCGTGCCTTTATTTAAACACATGTTACTAGATTTAAAAAACTTATTACATACCTACGAATACGTGTGTGGCTTTTATTTATTACATCGTAAGAAGTAGTAGTAGCGATTCGAAAAATATTTGAGCCTCTTAGAATTCTTTCGACAGTAGCAAAGCAACACGTATGTTTTTGAGGAAACACATAGTGTCAGAAGTACTGCAGCTACCGGAAAAGATGTTTTTACGCATAATTAATTGAATCCTAACTTTATTTCTATTTTTTAGAGTACTACCAGCTGATTATTTCTTCACCATGATTCGAATGAGCCAACAAAAGCAATTTGGCAAATCTCGTGCACGTATTTGCACAATTTAATGAAAAAAATGCTTAATGCTGTCTGTAACTGTAATACTTTATAATATCTGTATTTAATTGGATGCTTATGGGAAATGTTAGTTACATTTTATAATTTTACTCCTAAACATTATTTTGAATTCCCGTTACAAATCTTGCATAAATATGATATCCACAGTCAAGCTTATGAAGCTTATGAAATAGTACCATTTACATAAACCAACAATAGGTATCAAGTAGATGGTCGAACACTTGGCGAAATTTCAAGGGAGTTCTGCGGGTGCCCTGTAAAGCAGGGGTTCCCAACAAGGTCGATGAAAACGTGAAACAGGTCGATGAATCTTTAGCTGCCGGTTGGGGGTCGATGATCAAATAAATAGATACGTACATTTTTTCCAAACATTTATCATAATTATCTTGAAATGTTTCATAATATGTATTCCGAGTGCTACATAGAGGTATCAATGCCCCTTCTAATAATCCTGTTCGTTTCCGTTGAAGATAATTAGCCAATAAAATAAGTCAAAAAGTGATGTTGAAGACTGAACACAAAGATGAAAATTCTACTACATAGACTGTCGCTCCATCTGAACAAAATCTAAATTGACTACTGTTTATATAGTATACAAATAACGTTTCGCAGGTATACTAATTAAGTTTGAAAGAGGAGTCGATGGAAAAATGTTTTTATTTTGTAAGGAATTGATGCTTGAAAAGGGTTGACGCCTGCTTGCTGCTAGGCAGCACCCAGACGAAACATATAATAGGAGATAAATAGAACAACAATGCGCTGTTTCATGGCCTTCTACATCTCCCATCTTAAGCCTTTAAATTTTTTTTGTTTCAGGTTTACCTAAAAAGCAAACAAGACGGGCAATTCATTATAAAAAGGTTAGGCATTTTTGAGTTTGGGCAGAACATCCAACATCCTCCTTAAAAAAATAAGATTGAACAATGAATTATGTGCTCTTGGGGATAAATACTAATAAAACTTGAAACAAAAGTCGACTGAATTTCGCAAACGGTTGATTTGGCAACCCTTGCCGATTAAGAATTTTCACCTTATTTTAGTGCAATTAAAATATTAATTTAAATTTAAAAGATCAACATAGCCCGTCTGATATATGAGTATGCCTGATATTTTTGTTTTCGTTGTTTGTGCCCATGAATTTTCCAGACAAAATTGCTGAACACGCGTATCTTAATTTTTAAATAGATATTGGAAGAATTGCATATTATGTAAAACAAGAAGAGGGTTTAGATTACTGAGTTATCTTCATGTTCCTTTCTACAGTCTCGTTCCACGCAGGCACTGTAAAGTCACATACTAGTCATCAATATACAGCTTACCTAACGTTATATATCTTGATTCGAAGTGCACATCAGTCGTTCTGTCTGCAAGAAGTCCCTTTTACCTCCGGCGATAGAAACAGAGAATTAAGTGTGCTTTGGAATGTTGTATAAAGGGATCGAGTTTTTAATAGCTGCCTTGTAAAAATTTTGCTATGATGGACAAATTAAAGTTATAGACCTCCTACATCGAGATGTGCATACATTCAAAGATTAGAAAAACCCGCGTTTTTCTGTAAAATTATGTGTATGGATAAGTGATGAAACGTGGGAAATGTACAGCAACTAGTAGTAATTAATGGGCGCATCCTATTCAGGCAAATTGTGTTAAAACCGTCATTACGTAACTTTAACCATTAGCATGGTTATCTATCTATCTAATCTATTAAAATAATTTTTCACATCATATTGGGTGTACATCTATTAAAACAATTTAGCGGCAAAAAGTGAAAATGTATATAGAGTGTCAATTTGGAAACGTACAATGTGTTATATCTCTGGACGTAAAATAGGTATTAAACTTTTATAGAAAAAGTTTCTACAACATGGATGTGGAATCATAATGAATTGTAAGATAACTTTCCCCATTTAAACCCTTAGGCTCTAGACACCCCAACCAAAAGATTTCTAATAGTAACACCCACTTTGTAATACGTCACCGAAAAGCTCTTACAAAATGCCACTGAATAGTAGGAAACAATTTATTCCGCCACTCGTTTTATAAAAATACGATGGCCACCAAGAACTCCAGATTTTAACCCCATTAGAATTCTTTCTACGGTACACTTAAAAATTAGTTGTCTACAAAACTTTGCTTCAGTTCATCTGACGACTGAGGCAATGAATAGTTCAGAAGTTCCGAACTATTCCGCAACAAACGTTCCAAAATGTTCGGAGAGAATTTGAGAGGATACTTTGCTATTGGCTAGAGAATATTGGAAATCATTTTGAACACTTAAACCAATATTTTGAAACTTGAATTACAGGAACTGGTTCAGAACCTTTAGAGTTTTATGTTTTAATTTTTCCGGAGCGAGTCCAGAAGAAATCGTTTGCTACTATTGAATAGAATTTTGTAAGACCTTTTCCATGAATTATCATAAAGTGGGTGTTACCATTTGAAATTTTTCTGTAGGGGATCCTAGAACCTTAGCGGTTGAATGGGAAAGATTATTCCTTTTATGTTGTAGAAACGTTTTCTAGAAAAGTTCAACCTCTTTTCCAGAGATATAACAGATTGTACGTTTCCAAAGTGAGACCTTGTATAATTGCTATTCTTCGCACCTTATTACGAAAAATTATATTTAAAACATTATTATACGTACTGTATTCCTGAACACTCACCATTAAATCCCAAAAAGCCCTAATTTTTAATTTGACGTCATACTGGTTACAATTCTGTAAAACGCATTCGCATGTGCATCTTACAGATCCCATAGCTTACTAATTATTATTTTTAAAGATGTGTTTTCTGCTGTTTTACAAATTTTGTTAATGATATCAGTGTACTAAGATTTTAGCAGCTACGCATTTCATTTTCAAATGCAAATAGTTATATACATATGTTGTATTATTCAGCGCATGTGTTTTTCATTTCCACGCGCCTCGCTCAATTACATTTCTGTTTGAACACACGATATTTTATTTGCAATAAGATTTAGAAGTGTGTTGGAATCACTTACTGCGTTGTTAGATACAAGCTTATCTAGTATGAGTAGCCGAAGCAGCCCTCAAAATATCGAGTGTTTCAGTAAAAAAATGTTTTTGTGTTGTAATGATTTTCTTAAATTTTATCTTGATAATCAACGACCAACATCTACATATTCTGCAAGTGTTAAGGAAAGCATCTACGCCCCGTCTATTTTCTTTTATTAATAAAACATAATGAAATTTTGTGGCGATATTACGCTGTCATCGTCATAAATAGCCAGCCAGCTATTTGCATAAAAGTGAAATGTGACTTTGCAACGATGAGAGGCCGAAATAAAGTTATCTAGAAAAACATTTATTTCTCAAGTTAAAAGTTTATAACACAGCATAGAATGACGGTATAAGAATTAGGAAAACATCATAGTTCTCCACTCACAAATACTATAATTTTGTATATACTGTCTGCAAGTTTATATGTAAGTCGGGACTGTATTGGGGATGGTTAAAAATTTCACGATTGAACTACTCAATAAGTTGCATACCGCCAGACGTCGCATGCCGTAGGGCGTTATTGTGAAAAAGTACGGCTCCAGAGGACTGCCATCCTCGTATTTTGCTCTGAATGGCTTTTTTCAATTTTCTTAAAGTCTCACCGTACACGTTTGCATTAACTGTCGTTCCACGTTCTGGGAAATCAACCATCATACGAATTTTCTATCTGAAAAAAGAACTGTTGATAACGTACAGAATATTTAATAAAACTAACTACAATGAAAATCTTAGTACATAAAAATAATTGAACAATGAGGACAAAATATCGTTACGGAATACCGTAATTTGTCTGTCTACAGCTATTTGTTTAAATATTAAAGAGATCTCACCGATATCAATAAAACAAATTAAAACCATAATCACAACACTGCCAAACAGAAAAGCACCGAGACATGACTTAATTTCCAGTCAACTACTGAAGCCGCTACCAAGTGAAGCAATAGCATACTTAACAACAACCCTGAACGCATGTTTACGAATTAGCTACTTCCCAGAATCTTGGAAATACGCTCATATATTACTTTTCCCCAAGCCAGGCAAGAAACGATTTGAAGTAGGCAGCTACAGACCTATGAGCCTTCTTCCTACATCTTGAAGATGTTTGAGAAAGCAATATACAGGGTGTCCTTTAAATGCCTTAAAAGCTTCAGGTAGAATTTTTCCTTTATGAATGCTTAATACAAACCTTCAAAAAAAGTAGGTATTTGGAGCTTAGTTTTCTTGTACGAGAGTGTTAAAGTTCATATCTTTAAAACAGAATTTCATGGAAACAATAACGAGAACTTTAATGTTGCACGTATCTGCCGATAAGTGACTGACTGCCACTTGATTATGTAAAGATTAATATTGAGTTGACGCTCTAGTTGCTCTTCTGGAAGTACTGTTAAAATGATAAATTTCGTAAATACTACATTTGACAACAGTGCAAGGCCATGGTATTGTGATGAAAAGTAGAAAATTTGTTTTTCGACATTTGTCAAAATGCTTCATGTAATGTCGGCCTACTAATTAAATTCTCCATAAATGCAAAGACATCGTCAACGTTGCCAAGTATAATATTCTTTAAGTGTCTCGTGTGAGGAAACTAAGCACTATAGGAAGTTCGTGTTAGTGTTTTTGAGGACTGTATTTCTTACAGAAGAGTGCTACCTGAAGCTTTTAAGGTATTTAAAGGACACCCTGTATAAAACACTGTTGGTCTTTATTGACGAAAACAAAATCATAGCAAGCTTCAAATATGGTTTCAGGAAAAGATATTCTACCACTCACCAATTGCAGTGTATTATTGCGTATATAGAAAAGGGATTCGAATATAAAAAATATACGGTAGTAGCCTTTATTGATATAATGCAAGCATTTGATAGGGTTTCGACCAAAGCTAATTAAGATCTGAACTCCCGTTACTTACTGCATATTATTAAGTCGTACCTCTCAAATCCATGTTTTTCCATCCCATTTAATCCTGTCCTTTCCAAAATGAAATCGATACAGGCAGGAGTGTCACAGGGTTCTATTCGTGGGCCCGTTCTATTCAACATCTACAAGTAGCACATCACAGAAATTGAAGATTCAACCATGACGCTATTCACGGATGATACCGTTATAGTAACACAAGATAGTCATATGGAAGAAGCAATAGTAAACCTGCAGACCGGTGTCAATACATTTTGTACCTGGTTTTCTAAATGGAAATTACAAGTAAATGCAATTAAACCAGAGACAAAAATATGTACTCTTAGAAGACTAAGAAATTCTCTTGAAATTAGAATTATTAACCAAACCAGTTCCATGGAACGCTGCTGACAGTGCAATAAGACACCTTCGGATTTATTTTGATAAACAGCTAACCTGGTGTTACCACATTAACAAATAAGTGGACGCGACTGCCTCCCTGGACTTTCCCATACTGGAAACTGTTCATATCATCTTTATTCAACAGTAGAGTTATTTTCCTGAAAACGGTTGTTCAAGCGCTATCCTAAAACCTTGCCTCGTAACGAATAGACTTACAAGGCTTGTAAGAAGTCCCGCCAAATATCTGCGGTACCCCTTAATTTCCTTTTAATATGCAACCAGGCATACCTCATTCTCTACTATATACGTGATATTGTGACTGCAAATTGAGTTTGCTGTGATTTTATAACAGACAGACATTTTTTAAAAACCACTTTTTTGGATTCCTAGAGACCCAAAACGGATATTTCCGTTAAAATCTCGATTTCGAAAATTAAGTATTAAATACAAAATTTTGATAAATAATTTATAACTTATTGTTGTAATACCGGTTAAAGAAATGAATGTAGCGCGACAGTATGGCAATGGTTCTGAACCAAAGTGCGCGGGGCTGTCCGTACCGCTAGGCCGTCGCGCGGTCTAACTAATACCGATCGCTATTGCTACCGAGGTAAAATTTTCTAAGTCCCTGGAAATTATATTTTGTAGGGCATAAAAAATCGATTTTTTATTTTCGCGGAAATAGATTCTTTGACGCAAACAAATAACAACCGTTAGAATAAAAAAAATATTTTTCTAAAAAAGAGGGGGGAGGGGGCCGGTGCGCTTACATATATCCACGAGTGTAATATTTCTTTGCATATTCATATGCTCCATTATGTACTGAGCGATTCAGTGAAAACCCCAGCTTCCTATCTTTTTTCGTTTATTAATTAAAGGAGTTTGAAATTTCAAACTTCCAAGCTTCGTAGAGGGCGCCACAGGAAAATTACGGAGTTCTTCAAAAAATATATCGATAGCCCCTTGCGAAGTCTATCGACATATGAAATTTAAAAAAATTCCTTGGAGCAGTTTTTGAGAAAAAATTTTTTGAAAATTTCCAAAATTTTGAAAATTCGTAATTTAGGCCCCTTATAATTTTTCAAAAAACTTTTTATATCACCTCATTTTACCCTTCATATACTATTCAGAAAATAAAAATCATTTGAATCGATTCATCCGTTTTCGAGTAATTGGGCGTTAAACTCAAAAATTTCAAAAAATCATAGCGCCCTTCAGTTTAAAGCTAGCGAGTTCGGCAAAAAACTAACAGATTTGTCTTATGACCCTCTATCGTTATCCGTGATAAAAGTTTCAAAATTGTAATCACGAAAAAAGTGATACCAAAAAAACATGCGTAACTTCCGCTTCCGGTTTCGGATTTTTTTGAAAAGCTTATTTTTTCGATGAATTTTCGATACACCCCCGCATTCCAAAGCGCATCAAAATCGGAGCAATACTTTCGGCTGTAGGAGCGTCACATACGTACGTACATACGTACATACGTACGTACATATCCACCCACAGACAGACATTTTTTAAAAACCACTTTTTTGGGTTCCTAGAGACCCAAAACGGATATATCCGTTAAAATCTCGATTTCGAAAATGTTCATGATTTCAATACTTACCTTATACCTATAAGGTATGGGAAAGTAAAAATCAACGAAGCCGATGCTAAATTATCTTTGCTGTAACCAATTTTAATTAGGAAGTCATTAAAAGTTCAGCGCGGTACACTAATATACAATTCACTGCTTAAACCAACTTTCATATATGGATGTCCCATCTGGAGTAACGCCAAGGATATTTACTTAAAAAACTTCAAATCTTCCAAAATAAACTTCTTCGCATAATACTAAATGCGCCATTACCACCACTACTCAACAGGAGAGTAACGCATCTGTGACTAAAGAGGGAATGCCGCCAAGATAAATATGTTACTAGTGATGAAAATAGTGATTAAACACTTAATATTAGTGATAACCCAAAATAAAGTGCCAAATAAATAGCCGTAATGCAAGTGTAAAACAAAACCCAATAGTGATTTAAAAATAAGTAATTACAAACTGAGCCATGAATAGCAAAACTTCGCTGACGTGGCTTAATTTAACCAGAAAAAAGAGTAAATTTAAAATTAGTACGTAAGGTTTATTCGTTGTATATTATTTACCAAGACAAATCAAACAATCGTTTTGTACAGATGTTGTTTTTATAATGTTTTGAAAAATTATTAAACAGAAAATTATCATGATAATAAGAACATTTCTAGTATTATAACATACAATATTTTTATTGTATAAAAGCAACAACCTAAAATCCTGTATAATCTTGGTGTTGCTATCAAAATGTTGTGTCTTCCGTTGTATTCTAGATAACACAGGTAATCGATTCCTACATGTCATATTGTTTTACTCGCTGCTTCAATAATTCGATTCTCTTTGAGTTTACTAAACTGTACAAATATTGTGAGTAAGACATAAAACAGACGGAACACGTTTGATGGCAAGCAAGTATGTTCCGGTAGAGCTGTTGAAAAGGTCAGCGACAAGAACTTTTTTCTATTGTTAAATCTATTAAACAGACCTTTGTTTAAGTCTGCTTATTGCTTGTCCGTTGCTTTACTTTGTAAATAGTGTAACAAATCAGCGCAATTATGTAATTTAACACCACACTCAATTAAATATTCAATTTGAAATCATTGTTTTTCCAACAACTATGTATAAATTTTAAATTTAAAACATATTTAGTAGTAATAACTGGCTTCATAGGAATTACTGTCTACATACTCTATAAAAAAGTTTTGATTCTTTTTAATTGTACTAAGTTTACTGTACGTAAAGTAGATTTTTAATAAGTAATTTGTTTTTTATTATTCTATTAGAAAACACTATAACTTAAATGGTTTGTGTTTCGTTGTGCTAACATAGCAAATACTGATACAGGGTGTCCCAATTAAAACAGTTCACCCTGAATAATGTTTTTGATGACTGAAAAAATTTACGAAACATGTCAACAATAGTTGGAAGGGGGACATTTTTCTCCTTGTAAGTCATCTATCCAACTTCATATCCCAGTCCCCACCACTATCAACCCCAGGAAATGTGTTATCCCGAAATAGTCTGACTGAGGCAACACAATAAGGACGACCCCATGCTGCTGAAATCATAATTCATATTCGAAGTTTCTCATCTGTATTCAGTATTTCAGGATTCACGTCATCTTTTCGGACATGAATTGTCCTTTTAGCAGGATTATGTTGTCCCATTCAGACAGTTTCTGAATAACAAATTTCCTGGCGATGGATTGGTAGCAGACTCCTGTGGAGTGGCCAGCCAAGTCACCTAACCTGATCCCACTAGTTTTCTTTCTGTGGAGTCACCTAAAATTTAAGATCAATGCTGCTCTACTAGATTCTCGGGTTTGTGATTCTAGGAATTTTATATTACGACTATAATTATTATTACTTTGATTTCAGATGTAGCACAGCTTTTTGATAACAATGCTTGAAATGCATTAGACAGGACTTGCATAACTACACAGGTTAATTATATGTTCTGCACGTCTTTTACTGATTGTAGGTCTGTGATTTGGATTCATTTATACTTATGCAATACACATTATTAAATTTTTGAAAACAAGTAATCGTATACAATAATTACAAATTAAACATGTTGTATTCCTCTTCAGCATTTGACAAGAAAATGTTAGGGGTGATTGTAGCCCTCCGGTTAAAAATTAGCTAAGAATACGACAGCTGAAATGCAGCCAGTGAACGACTAACATTGAGCAAGGGCGTATACAGGGGGGGCGCCCCCCTTCCAAGGTAGAAAAAATGTAAAATAAAATAGAAAAAATATAAACAACAAATTTCTGAAAAATTGATTAATAGGTTGCTTATTGGTATACCCTCCAGCCGGAAATCCATCCTAATTTTGGAGAAGGGATCTAATAATTTCTTACTTGGATTCCATCGTATCATCTTTAGATGTCCGATTTTCTGCAGACAAATCGCCTACATTTTTATTGACACATTTCCATCCTAGTAACATGAGAGATGTTTCATTGGAGGGATGGAATGAAAGTACTCTTGTGCAACTTTTAACAATTTTGAAGGCATCGAAGGAGAAAGGGAGTTGTGGTTAAAAATGTGTAATGAGGCAAAAGAAACAGAAACGCCAGATATCATCGAGGTTTTAAAAAAGAAGAAATTGTTTCTTCCAACCATTAGAAAGGCGCTACTGATTTTGCTTTCACAGCCCTGCACAACAAGCACTATAGAGCGTTCATTAAGCTCCCTTCGCCGAATTAAAATATGGCTTAGAAGCACTATTCGTGAAAATAGGTTAAATGGGTTAGCCATGTTAAGCATTCATCGTCAATGAGTGTTCGCAAACAAGGAATAAATAGTGGAAGCCGTAGTTAGAAAATTTGTAACAAATCGTCTACTGCTCAAAAATTAATTTTATTAATAAATTGAGTTTTTCTTTAGCAATTGTGTATTATTGCATGCCCCACCCCATGGACCCCTTCCTCATGAAAGAAGTTGGATTCAGAAAGTCCCCACTTCCAATCTTAACTGGATACGCCCTTGGCATTGAGGTGTTTTAGGAATTTTTAAAGAAATACTGTATATCCAAGTTAGACAATGTATTTCAGATAAAGTTTCCAAGCGGTATAGAAAATTCTATATTAAATAAAATAAAACTGCACTCAGCAGCAGCAAATCGCCTGAATTGAGGAGGTTGCACTGATGATTTATAAAATGCAAAGTATTTTAAGAACCGTGTATTTTGTCTAATCATTTTAGAGACTATTTTGTCATCTAAACGAGCATGATACATTACCATTTATTATTTTTTATATTAAAACTTGTTGAAGGTATTCTTTTCAAATCTATTAGATTTTGAGGCTTATGGAAGTACTGTAAACGTAAAATTTTAAAAATAATTTTGGCAACGGCTTGTTTCGATATAAATTTACAACTACCATTTAACAAGGAGGGAACGTCACTTTTACCCGTCCAATTCTGACAGTTCTCCTAAGCCATCTCGTAATTGCGATATACGTTACCAAAAAAGATTTATTCTCATCGCAGTGGCCTTACATGTTTAACCTATCAAAATATAATTCCTCCCATTAATACATCTCATATGACAAGTCGACTGATAACCAAGTGTTTACAAATATAGTTTTTTTTTATCAAGATTGATCAATAGCAACTCAATGAGCCTTATTCCACCACCTTATTCCGCCTCAGCGCATTTCGTGCTACAGACCGGTTTAACATGCCCCACCGCTGACAATAACTAAGACATCGCAAACACCCTGGGAAAGTACAATGCTCACGATTCGAAACTAAACTACTTGGGTGTAATAACTCCAAAGCCAAGCACCTCGACCACTACTCTACCGCGGTTCCCTCAAATATAGTTGATGTTACAACTGAAAATTCCATTTTCAAAGTTTAAGTGCGGTATTAACTTAATACCACTACTATGCTTTTGAACTAGAGACTCTGTCATAACAAGACTACAAAATTGTTTACCTGGACGTGTTAAGCAAAGTGTGTAACCTTTTGCGTAATATTTCGAAATTATGTGTTTAAAGTTTGGCAAATCATTTAGAGTGTCCTCAAATAGCAGCAATACTGTACGCTAAGGTATTGGTTTAATATCTCTCATTTTAACGTTTTATATTTATATGTATCACTACTAAAAGATCTACAACTTCAAATATTATTTCTACCATATTAAGAAGTAATCAAGAATGACCTTTGTATAATATTATTTTGTAATACATTGTAATCTGCTTACCACAATAATGAAATTCGGAGAAATATACGACGAAGCATTTAATTGCTGACCTAAACTTCCGCTCGTAAAAGTTCATTAAACATAATTGATATAAATGGAAACTATATACCAGCCTACTTTGGCCATCGAAAATATGGATTCTTACAATACGCTGAAATAGCAGAAATTTTCAAATATTTCCATATTAGCGAAAAATACTATAATTGGTAAAACGGTATTGATCATTGCTTTTAATTACATGCAGAAATACTCAAAAATCGCTGTCATTGTTAGAATTGCAGTGCTTTACTATTATGTTGAGGCGATTTTAGAAGTTGTAATCATATTGGCGTGGTTTTTGGACAGTCGTTTGCATTTATAAAATTTGGATAACATGGAGTTATACTTTGTAATAAATTATCATTTTCAAAAATAAGTATTCCTAAATGACGGCACCCATTTTCCTGGTATTTATTATTATAATGTATTTATTCGGTGTGTTGCCTCCTCGATGATATGGTATGATATAGTATACGTAAACCTTTAACATTCAACTCCCCCAGGGAAGGAAGTATGAATAGTATGAATTATGTCAGGGTTAGTTAATGTCCCTAAAATACGGTATGACTTTTGGGAAACATTTTTGTTCAGATTCCATTTCCATCTAGAGGAAACTGCGTCATGTTACAAACATACAGGGTGTTAATTTGAAGACTTACAATGCGTTACATTTCGAAAAATAAAACAGGCATTGGACTTTTCTAGAAAATATTCAAATTTGGAACATATATTTTATATCATGAAGGGGGAATCATTATAAAGTAATCTCCCCCATTCAACCACTTAGGTTGCTTAGATACCTCGACAAAAAAATGTATGATGGTAACACCAAGTTTGTGATGACCAGGGTGGCTCAGTGATAAGATAGTTCACTCCAGGGATTCGAAAATTTTTGTAATTCCGTGGTTGATCGGTACTGGGTTCCAGTCCATTTGTCATTGGGAATCAAATGAATGGCACTCCTCGAGGTACAGTCGCAATAGAGGGATTACAAAACTCCACACGCATACATGTTTACCCCAGATAACTCACAGAGTCAGGCCTGTTGCCCATTGTACAAACTAGCTTAGTCTTGCCTTATACCACAGCGATGGGCTTACACGGCCTCTGGACGCTCCATAATAATAGTCACAACACTAGCTTTGTAATACATCATATAAAATCTCTTACAAAATGCTATTTAATAGCATCCAAAATGAATGAAATGATTATTATGGAGTCACTTAAAATATGGTGCCTACAAAAGTCCGCTCCAGTGCATCGCACTACTGCAACAAGGAATCGTTGAGGAGTTCCGAGTTATTGCGCAACAAACTTTCCAAATTAATTTTACTAGAGAATAATGGAAATCATTTTAAATGTTAAACCAATCGTTGATTCAGAACCTTTTGAGTTTTATTTTATATTTTTTTCGAAACGACTCAGGAATAACGTTTTGCTACTGTTGATTAGTATTTTTTAAGATCTGGTCAACGAGGTATCACAAAGTGGGTGTTACCTTATAAGTCATGATGATTCCCCCTTCATGTTATAAACGCCTTCATTAATTGAAAAAGTCATTATTATATTTTTTTATCATTCGTGATTTTTGCCAACGAATGAAAAGGTAATCCGTTCAACACAGATTGCTAGTGAGAGTAGTTTTACGCAGATATAGACATCTATGGCTTGCTTGCAAACATACAGCGGCATAATAAAAGAAAAATGCAGGTAACTCCTTATTTTTGTCATTATATTCATTAAATTTACACATGGTGGTTGGTTTTTCATTAGCCAGCCTATATCTTCGGTAATAGAGATACAAGAAAAAGTCAAAGGAAGAACTTTCCACTTAATCTACAGCATAGAGAAATAATTTTCATGGCCTACTTACTTTTGGTAAAAATGTCTTTGGTTTTTCAAATAGAACACCTTGTTTATTATTTTTTTGGACGACTCTACCCTAAATTCTCTTTTCATTAATGTATAACAAGTCAGGATTTCCTCTTCAGTAAGACGAGAAATGTCAAATAATAGAATCATAAGAGTTAGCCATGATCGTCTTCTATTTGAGATATAAACAGTTATTACACGGCATTGTTTAATGTAGTTTTTCGCAATTTTAGGTAATACGTTGTTTGTTGTCATTTCTCTTATGTTTTAAATCACATTTGGGTTGATTTAAAGTTTCTGGTGTTCGTTTTCGTACTATTTCTGAATGTCTATTCCTCGTTTCTGGAGTTGCTAAAATGGAAAGTTGTACGAATAGTGAAAAATTGGGTATGCTGTGTTGTTTTCATCTGATTTGTCAATACTTGATTTTTTATACGGGGAATGATGAAAGATATTGTGTATGACATACTTAATCTTTAAGAACTGATAAATAAAATACCTGCAGCTGGTCAATCGATTACACCGGAAATGTTGCAGAAGACTAGAAGAAATGAATTATGAGGGTCTATAAATGTTTGCAATGTAATGGTAAACACTCTGAACACTTGTTAAACTAGAAAGCTTTTAGTTAAAATTGTTATTCTTGTGTTATTCATAAACCTAATAAAAGACGATCATGGTTAACTCTTGCAATTTTATTATTTTACTTTTCTCGTCATATTGAAACGCGACTCCTAACTTGTTACACATTAGTGCAAAGAGAATTTAAGGTGGAGTCGTCTGACAAAAAAATATACAGGGTGTTCTGTTTGAACTACTACAGTTGGACAATTTTCCCAAGAACTAGTAGGCCATGAAAAATTATTATTGTCGTTATGTTGTAACTAAGAAACTTTTCATGTAGACGATCGCGAAGACCAGCTTCGTTAATATGCGAGAAACCATATCGTAGGTCTTGGACGTCTCTGCTATGGCACAAAATGTAATCAAATTCTCTGTAGCCATTTTTAGAGAAGCCGTTTTTGAACAATTGAAAAAAGAAGGTGGTTTTTACAATTGTTTTTCACAGAAATGTTTTTGAGCGCTGTATTTTTAATGCACATGGGCTATTAAACAACTTAAGGTTTAAAATAATAGATCTACTGGTTTATGACTAACATGAGTGACAAGGTCGTTAAAGTCAGAACTTTCAAAAAATAGTAGCGGCCTTAGGTTTGAAGCTAGAATGGTTTACAAAATATTATTCGATTTGAATTTGCAGCGTGTCCAAACGTGCGGGCCTTCAAGTGTTAGTATTATGCATGGGCGAAGATTGCTGGTAAATCTGTTTCTTATAATTTGTGGTTAATACCGTCATTCAATCGAAGTTTCATGGCATTTTTCCTAATTCTTGATATAAAATTATGACAATTTTGGAGTTTGTCATACACGTCGAAGTTCACCATCTAACATTGAACAACAATAATAGAACATATTATAATATATTTTTATTCTTATAATGTACATATAGTTCTTTAAACTGCTATTAATTTTCGGCTTGGACTGTGTCATCGATTGGAAGTCACACTCAATAGAGGCAGGATTACTGGTGCTATTAAATTGTCTTCCCTATAACTTCAATGTATGGAATACGTCCTTACACATATCAACTCCTGTTATTCTCAAACATTTTTATGACTTACAAACGGGTTATGGCAATGAAACAGAAAACATTTTATAGTCTATGTTTCCTTTTATCATTTCACGGATTAAAAAAAAACAATAAAATTCTTAAAACTTTTTTGCAAATTCTAATAATGTTGGAATTTCGTCATTGTCACAGTGTTTTCTAACCTTAACAATTTTATACCTACCTAATTAACGCACGTTAAAGTTTAGATCTTTAGAAAAACACAACGGTTTTATTTATGAAGGTACTGTTTTCTGGAAAAATCGTACTACTTAAATTAGAAAATTTTATTAATATATGTTTCTGAAAGAATGATAAGAAAGAACATGACTAATTACTACAACACAGAAACGGGTAAACCGTGGCGAATTGTAGAAGCGGAATCACCTTAAATTTTTTTTAATCGCTCGCGGCATCCCATTGTTAGGAAATGGTCTTCCCCATAAGGGAGGTTGTTGATCTACTCATACATATAGCTTATTTGAACATTGGCATATTTAATTTAGATGAATTGGTTGTACTAAATTCAACAATATTTTATTAAATAAAAAATTTTAAGAACAACTAGAAAAGGACCCTTATTGCTGATTACTTCCGTTTTTAGTTTGTAGTACGTATTTAAAGTCCAAGATATAAGGACATGAAAGTAATTTTGATTTATCTACCTCTTCTACATAAATATATTCTGACTTATGTTGTAACGTGCGACTCCTTACGCCTTGTTTTATATTTAACTTTCAAGTAGCATTTTGGATTTCGTACTTTATGCTTTTGGTTAATTCAATTTTGGCCGTGTCTAAATTTCGTTTCATCCGTTCGTATACTTCCGACTTAGGATTTGATATTTCCGTATAGCATTGATTAGTGTTGAGTTTTCATAGAAAGTACATGTGTTCTTGGATTTTTAAAGTCGTTCTAAGGTTTGGGAAGTTTCCCAATTTAATTTTCAAGACCGCAATTGTAGAATTGTGGATATTCCATGAAGTTATCCCGATTTTTGTGTTAATCTCTTTGAGAAAGTTCTTTGCGCCAGCTTTACATCTTTTGGTAAGTTTGGAAACATCCAAATCCTTTTATATTATTTCTAAGTCATTTGAATTTATTTAGGCGAATACGATACGGCTGAAGTTATATGTCGTCAATTAAAATAAAGGAGACCCTGGAGATATTTCGATGCGATTGAAGTTTATCTTCCGCATGCAGAATACAGCTGATGCAGCGCATTTCGAACTATCAGCGGCGTTGATAAGCATTACAGGTGTGTCCGTGCCAATTATATTTAATTCTTAAATAAATTCTTGGTTGTATAAGAGAGATTCGGAAAACTGTAATTTCAACCAGATAGGGGTCATCCTCAACATTATTCTTTATCTATAAATTGATGGTTGGATAATTAAGTTTTATAATTACTGTGATTTCAGTTTCAATCAAAGATAAATTTTATTCTTCGTTTATATGTAACATAGCTAAATTTTGTTTGCCTTTGTCAAATGGTCAATAGTGTACACAAATCCTTTTTTTATTTAGAACTCAACAACTAGGGGGAATATTGCGAAAATTTTGATTTTGCTCAATGAGTGCGTCGGTACCTAATACCATAATTTAGGTATTTTTTAATTTGGGTATTTGGTTCGTGAGGCTTCGACAAACTTTGAATACTTGGTGGGTTTATATTTGCGGGTTGAAAGCTGATGTAATGCTTTAGCATTCATATGTAATTTCGTATTATTGCGTTCCCTACTTTTGTTTTAATCTAATTTTGGAGTACATTATCCGTCGTATTGTATACTGTTACCCATAATTTGTTTTTATTTATGTATATATTTATGTTAATTCAAATTGGTGTTACGGGTCAATCGAGTTTTTCCGACGATTCGTAACTAGCTTGATGGAAAAGGGCCTTCAGCTTAGCTCAGAGGAGTAGGGGGAGTTCGTGAAAATCGCTTATGGGAGAAAATCTGTAGTTGTGTATAATTCGAGTCAAAATAAGTGGGCGCCACCTTCCAAATCCAGCTGAATGTAGGTCCTCGTGGAAGGCCTAGAAGCCAACAGCTTACGGGAACGGAACTTACCGTGATTGTGCCTCTTCCTATATATTTAAAGCTTGCAAAATTCTTACACCAACAAGTACAAAAGACACAATAAGAGGCAGTAAACTTTAAAATACATATAATGAAATGGTTAAAATATGACAATACAATAAAATGGTAAGTTGTAACGCAAAAGGTTTGAATTACAGAATTTTAATTCTTGAACGTTTAGAGAAAGGACTCGCCGCCACTGGTGCAACGGGATTTACGTTCTGCATTCAGCTACGAAACTCCAGTGACGCTGAAGTTCACAAAAATAGAATATAATCTGGTAGTTTTATTATAAAACAACTTAACAACACATATGGCGACTGAAGGTCATTTTTTCTTGTAATTACATGAAGTTAAATTTGAAGTCTGCAAGTTGATGCGAGCAAAAAAAAGGTTTATTTGTCACAACACAAAACTGAGAGTTTTTACCTTGAACTTCCGGTGGATGGCTTAAA
>JABXWE010000426.1:0-13610 GCA_014611495.1 Limonius californicus | reverse complement strand
AAAAGATTGCAGAAAAGCGTCGTTTGAGAAGAATATGGTTCCGCACCCGTCACCCTGACGATAAGCGGCGTTTGAACCAAGCAGCACAAGAATTAAAACATTCGATCTATTCACCTAAAAATGAAGCTTTTCAAGAATATCTGGAAACCCTCAGCCCATCCGCCGATAAAGACTACTCGCTTTGGAAAGCCACGAAACGTCTAAATCGACCTAGAAAACAATTGCCACCACTCCGTAATGAAGACCGCTTCTGGGCACGCACAGACGTAGAAAAAGCAGAAGCCTTTGCTAGACATTTAGAAAATGTGTTCCAACCTCTACCTGCAGCAACTGAAGATAAAGAAATTCAATACTATCTGGAGTCACCATATCAGATGTTACCTATAAAACCGTTTACAACAAAAGAAATAAAAAAATACAATCAGCAAAAACCTTTACCCAAGTAAAGCTCCGGGGTACGACCTTATTACTGGTCGGATCATAAAGGAGCTACCCAGAAAGGGACTTGTAATGATTACCTGTATATTTAATGCAACGCTGAAACTGGGCTACTTTCCAGCCCAATGGAAAGTCTCTCAAGTAATCCTAATCCACAAACCAGGCAAACCGGATAATGATATTATGTCTTATAGGCCAATAAGCTTGCTGTATATATTATCGAAACTGCTAGAAAAAATGATAACAAAACGATTAGTACAAATAGTTAACGAAAACCAGCTTATCACAGACTTCCAGTTCGGCTTCAGGAGGCAGTATGGTACAGTAGAGCAAGTCCATAGATTAGTCGATATAATAAATACCACGTTTGAAGAGAAAAGTTACTGTTCAGCTGCGTTCCTGGATGTCAGTCAAGCTTTCGACCGGGTTTGGCACAAAGGCCTAATGTACAAGCTAAAGAAAGCACTTCTTCACATGCTTTACGTTATCCTAAAAGCATACCTGGAAGAACGACACTTCCAAGTGAAAATTGAAATAACTGGTCTGTTTCCTATAAGAGCCGGTGTCCCTTAGGGTAGCGTCCTGGGACCAACCCTATATCTATTGTATACTGCAGATCTACCTACCGATGGCCATACAGATACTGCAGCATTTGCTGACGACATAGCAATTACCGCAAGACATTCCGATCCAGTAGAAGCTTCCTGGCTCCTCCAGGAAAATCTAAACAGAATACAACTGTGGACAGATAGGTGGCGCATCAAACTTAACCAAAGTAAGTCAGTGCATATTACCTTTACTAAATGTCGAGGGATCCCACCTCAAGTCACTATTAAGCAACAACCAGTACCGCAAAAGGATAGTGTTAAATACTTAGGTTTGCACTTAGACAAAGGTCTCACGTGGCGCACACACAAATTAAAAAAGCGCTATCAGCTTGGTGCTAAACTTCGTGAGTATTATTGGTTAATCGGGCGTAAATCAAAACTATCACTCTCAAATAAATTGTTAATTTATAAGGTGATCATAAAACCAGTGTGGACGTACGGTGTGCAGCTCTGGGGCGCAGCCTCAAATTCAAACATTGAAATCCTTGAGAGGCTACAATCCAAGATACTTCGAGCTATGGTTAATGCTCCCTATTTCATACCAAACAAGGAAATACGTGATGACCTCAATGTACGTTCAGTTAAAGAAGAAATTGTTAAAACCAGTGCCAAATACTTAAAGAGACTGGAAGTGCATCCCAACTCATTAGCTGTTGGCTTACTAGACAATAGTGTATATGAGTACAGACTAAAAAGGAATATACCGTTAGATTTACCACATAGATATTAAGCATGCAATAGTAGCAATGCTATGTCATAATGACTGAATATTTCATAGAGTTAGTGTCACTGGACACCCACTCTCACGCCATACTTTGTTTCTCTCATTCTATTTTAGTTTATCAGCAGATTTGCTTATTGTTATGTAAACAGACCAAAAAAAAAATAAACATTTAATTAATATCCTTGTATGTATTCTGGCCCCAATTGTTGAGGGCCAAATGTATTTGCTGTGATCAACCGTTTCTAATTATTAAATAAATACATTTTCTGTTGATGGCCCACACTTTTTAAATTGACAGATAAATACATTTGTTTTGCTCCGGCTAAATCTAACAACTCATTCTCTGGGTTCCTCTAAATTATAGCAAAACAACGTGACTTCCCGCGTGATAGGTAGGTATAACATAAGCCTTTTCAACGCAGCATTTGGATTCTTAAAGTTAAGTTCATATATGGAACGAACAGATTGCGCAGTTAATAAAAGAAAAGAAACAAGTGTATTTGGAATACCTGCATTTGAACACTGACGAAACTAAAATAGAATACAAAAGACATTGCGCTATAGTCAGAAGAGAAGTCAGAAAGATTAAACGCAATAGCTGGGACAAATATGTCTGTGACATAGAGCACGATGTTCACGGAAGACAAGACAAAGCATACAAAATACTAAAACACCTAAATAAAACCGAAAAGGATAATCTACAACTGAACGTTATCAATGAAAACGAATGGCTAAAATACTACAAAGAACTGTGGACGCAAGATGAGGACGAACCAGCAATATTAACATATAGCGACGAAAACGTAGATAACATTACGATGGATGAATTAATATCAGCACTACATCACTGAAAAAATAAAAAATCCCCAGGAAGTGACGGCTTAAATATAGAATTAATAAAATATGCCCCTGCTTCATTACATGCACGTCTACTCGATTTTATAAATATTTGTTGGAAATATGGTCATATACCAGAAGAATGGAAATTGGCAAAAGTGGTCCCAATATTCAAAAAGGGAGACCGCAACGACTGCAACAACTATAGAGGCATTAGCCTGCTAAACACCTGTTATAAACTCTATGCATTTATCATAACACAACGCCTAAATGCTATATTAGAAAATATCCTCTCAGAATATCAGCACGGTTTCAGGAAAGGACGGTCCTGCTCAGACTGTATTTTCCCACTAACCCAACTAGTAGAAAAACGCCGAGAATATAACTTACCCACTTTTATAGCGTTTATCGACTATAAAAAAGCGTTTGATAAAGTAAACAGAACAAAACTGTGGAAAATTATGCTGAAGCAAGGCATCCCTCAACACCTAGTGAGAGCAATACAAAGCTTATATATGGATAACAAAATTATAATCGAAACAGACAAAACCAGTGGAAACGAAAACACAGAATCAATTAACGGAGGAGTCCGACAGGGGTGCCCGTTGTCACCTTCACTTTTTAATATAGATATTGACGAAGTCATGCAATGCTGGCAGACGGAACTGAACAAACATTTTATAGTAAATGGCTCCCCCGTTGATACAATACTATTTGCAGACGATCAGATTCTGTTAGCAGACTCGGAGGATAATCTACAAAGAGCAATACACAAATTATACAAAACATCTAAAAAATATAATTTACAAATTTCCACTTCAAAGACTAAGGTGATAGCTTTTAAAGGCCAAGATCCCATTAGAGCAAAACTCATTGTTGATGACACGCCAATAGAACAAGTTAATTGTTTCAGCTATTTAGGATACAACATTACATATGAAGAACAAAGAGATATTAATAGCAAAATAGCGAAATTCAACTACATGTGCGGAACAATAAAAAGATATCTAGGAAACACAAGGAGAGAAACGCGCCTTAAGTTTTATAAGGTAATGGCCGTTCCCGTTTTACTATACGGATGCGAAAATAGGACGATTACTAAAAGGCAAGCAAGAAGAATCGAAACAGCTGAAATGAGATTCTTACGACATACGGCTGGCTATACTTTACTGGACCATAAACGTAATGAGGATATTAGACAAGAATTAAATATCTTTAATCTAAACGAAAAAATAAACCAGTACAGAACCAATCGGCATGATCATCTCAATAGAATGGACAACTCTCGCATACCGAAACAACTACTCCATTACCAGCCCACATGTGGAAGAAGAAACGTTGGACGGCCTAAAAAAACGTTGGAGAGACCAGCTCTAATCTGTGAGACCGGAACAAACCAAAAGGTTTAACCCTTGACGCTGATGATGATGAAGTTAAGTTCAATCAACACCTCGTACCACTTATTTATTCCTATTAAATAAAACTTGAAACAAACTGTACCTTTTTTGAAGACTGCAGCTTGTGATTCAGTTGTCTCGAAGATCATAGAAGGGCGGTTCAGAATTTCCGATGATCCTTAACCAACACTGTTGACTGTTGACAGTTGACAGCTTCCATGAATATTTTTACGCGTGAGTATCTTCGTCTTCATTTAATTTAATTCCTCTTCTAATAAATTAAACACTTTTCAGAGGTTCACAAGTTTGCTTTAGTTCAAAATGATAGAAATGTATTACAACTTTAAGAATTTACAAATTGAGGTTAGGTTACATTTTCCTTATTGTAAAATTAAAAATTGTGTAGAAGCTAAGAAGCTTCCGTACGCTTCCAGAGGAAAACTTGAACTGATTCTTAAATTTTAATAAAGCCGCATCTAGATTTGGCTAATTAACCAATCAGAAGCTTCAAATATTGAAAACAAAAGAACGTCACAAATTTACAAATTTATTTAATTCATAACGAAATCTCTGTAAGGATTTTCTAAAAACCAATTCGAATTTCGAATTCACAAAAATGTTTCCTGTCTAATGATGTAGGATAACCCATAATTCGGAAACATATTTTTTATTATGCCTGAATCATAATCTCTGTTTTTGAAACTAAAAAGCGTGCAAAAACGGACTATTAAATCACTAGTGCTTTATAGTTGCCTAGGTAACAAGAAATTCACTTGCTGGCCATCCAACTGAATAATTTTTCGTATTCCTTGCAATAATACGCTTGTTTAGATTTCGCGGGGATTAATCGCTATTCAGCTTGTTCGGCTAACATTCTAATCTCAGATAAAATATCCTCGTTTTCATTCATTTTGTAATTCACGAACACAAAGTCACTTCACAAATCAATAAATTTATAATAAATACGCTTAGCAACGATACAACAACAATTGCTAACCGTTTCTATATCAACGATTAATGACATAATGACAAGATTACTTCGAAAACGGGATTTCAATTTCCTTTTTTGGTTATAATTGATTGTAGATATAATAGGTATAATAAAAAATATCGTATAATACACGTGCATAAGAGCATTTAAGGCACTGATCCGTTAAAAGGCACTCGGTTTCGCCTCGTGCTTTTAAACCCGTCCGCGTGCTTTAAAGGCTTGCTTATACACTTGTATTATAATATACTAGTTAACATCAAAAACCGCATATAAATCTTAAAATACAAATTCAAGACGTCTTTTTTACACAAAGTTATATTTTATTCTGCAAGTTTAAAAATTCGTTTGAGTCCGCGAAAAGAATTCGCCGATTATGAATCTGTTTTATAAAATTAATTTAACTTTTTTAGGGTTGCACATAAATATTTCAGCTATTAAATCAAATAACCTCCTACAAATCTGTACAGAAATTCCTTTATAGGTCCCATTACATCTTTTGACATAGATTAGCTTAGGTTTTTACGTACATTTATATTAATTTCGAGATTTATCATTATTTCAGGTAACTGACGTACAAAACCATAACCATAAAACTTGCTACTTGCAAAAACATAGATATTTACTCATTATAAGTGCCCCACTACACTTTCCAAATGAGATGTGTTATAAGCACGAACAACCTACAAGATCGGAATGCATCAATTTTTCAAATTTGCAGCGTTAACATGTATATCCTTACATAATACGCATATGTGGTATACTAACACTTATTATAAGCTTTTTAACATAATTATCGTTAACTTGTACTTAATTTAAGCTGATTTCCCACATGAAATTGGTATACCTACGCATCTAATTGACATAATTAGAACAAAACCTCCGCTTGAAAAAATAATATCACAACGGTATATTTTACTCGATAAAATAACTTTAAATTAGTTTGATCTCAAGTAACTGAAAAATATTCGATTGCTACTGTCAAGCACACAATCTGCTGCTATTATAAATGGGTGATTTAGTTACGTCTCTTCTTCTTCGACTGCGTTATCGGTTAGGAGACGTAGCGACCTTCTTTCCTATGCCTGTGTTGCACGTTTACAGTGACATGGACATAAAGGACGTGGGCTCCGAACCCCGGGAAGTGTAAACATTTTTACTCCAGAGAAGATTTACTAGATAAGGTACCTCGCTGGTTTGAAACTGACTTACAAGAGAAAAAAATCCGATGTGCCGGTACGGGGAACTAAACCCCAAACCTTCAGCGTAGAAGTTTAGCACAACCATCGTTTTAAAGTATAATTTCTTTTTTGTTGAAAATACACCCTCATGTATGATATTCCACGCATAGGTAAACGTGTTAATTAAATACTAAAACATGAAAGTTATTTATTTGGTCTATTTCCTAACATTTGTCCGACAATTTAATTATTTTAAACGAAGAACTATTAGTTTCAACATTTAAAACTTTTTAGCATATGAAAGCAGAAAAAAGATGTTTTGAAATTATTCTTGATCTAACTATCAAGAAGCACAGTCCAGTCGATTCTGTACCCCTCTACCTTGCCCAGCGCTTTGAAGTATCTCGACTGCTTACAAGTTTTCTCACGCTGATTGCGCTTTGAGGTATCTTGCTTGCAGCTGCACGTCTCCTTAATTTTTTACTTTGCCAAGCGTTTTAAGGTATCTCACCAGCTTACGGACCCTCTCCTATTACTTCTGCTTAAAGTTATCTTAGCTGCAGGTTTCCTTAGCCCTTTACCTTGCCCAGCGTTTTGAGGTAACTCATTAGCTTACGGGCCTTCTCCTATTAATTGTGCTTGAAAGTATCTCAGCTGCAGGTCTCCTTAACCCTTTACCTTGCCCAGGGTTTTGAGGTATCTCAGCAGCATACAGGTCCTCTTCTTATTTTTATTATATCGGTTGCTTACGGGTTTACTCCTGCTGATAACGCTTTGAGGTATCTCGGCTGCTTACCGACATTCCCTTGTTGGTTGCGGTTTGAGGCAACTTGGCAGCTTACGGATCCTCTCCTATTAATTGTGCTTGAAGGTATCTAGCTGCAGGTTTCCTTAGCCCTTTACCTTGCCCAGAGTTTTGAGGTAACTCATCACTCATCAGCTTGCGGGCCTTCTCCTATTAATTGTGCTTGAAAGTAACCCTTTACCTTGCTCACGGTTTTGGTATTTCAGCAGCTTACGGGCTCTCTCCCATTAATTGTCCTTGAAGGTATCTCAGTTGCAGGTCTCCTTAACCAACCCATTACCTTGCCCAGCGTTTTGAGGTATTTCGACTGCAGCTGCAGGTCTCCTTAACCCTTTACCTTGTCCAGGATTTGAAGTATCTCAGCAGCTTACGGGTCCTTTTCTATTAATTGTGCTTGAAGGTATCTCTGTTGCAAGTGTCCTCAACCCCTTACCTTGCTCGGTGTTTTGAGGTATTTCAGCAGCTTTCAGGCTCTCTCTAATCAATTATGCTTAAAGGTATACAGCTGCAGGTCTCCTTAGTCCCTTACTTTGCCCAGCGTTTTGACGCATCTCGGTTGCTTACGGGCTTTCTCCTGCTAATTATACTTTGAGGTGTCTCGGCTGCTTACGGACATTCCCTTGTTGGTTGCGGTTTGAAGCAACTCGGTTGAACGTTCAGGAAACCCTCGGCTACCTTTGCTTATCTTTCTGTTTTTGTTGTTTGGTTTTAACTGGGCAATTAGTTCTAAATATAACTAGCATTTCAAAAGGAGGCTAAAATTTCTTGCAGTTTCCTAGCCGGAACAGGTAAATCCTGAGGAAAATTATTTGCACTGTCTGCAGTTGGTATTTTCTTTAGTAAATACATCAAACCTGCCTGGAGCTTTATTTACGAATTTAGCTCAGCTGCTTTAGATTCGAACCTGCGACGATGAAGAGGTCACACCATAATAAAAACATAAACACAATAAGGGTCCATAACATTACAATATAATCTACACAATACAATAAAACTGCATTAACGAAAGCATTTTTTATAGAGGACACCAGTTCCTGAAAAAATAAGAAAAGTGCTTTACAGAAGCTCATTCAATTGTATAAATTTTACGTAAAAATCAAATACATAGGCTAATTATTACAATCTCTTCCCCTTCAAATGCTTTATCTCTTATGAGACAAAGCGACCTTTTCGCCTGTGTTGCAGATTTAAAGTGCCACGAGCGTATAGAACCTACAGCTTAACGAAGGTGGGATTCGAATCCGGGGAAGTTCAAACATTTTTTTACTCCAGAGAAGATTTACAAAGCAGAGTATCTTGTTGGTTTGCCAGTGCCTTTCGAGCGAGAATGGTCCTTAAAAATCCGTTGCTTCAGTACTAGAAATTGATCAACAGACCTCAAGCATAGAAGTCTAATGTCCCAACTTCTAGCCCATGATCGCTGCTATATTTTTTTGTAAGATACTAATATTTATTATAAAACAAAGCCGATTAAGTGGCAAATCTGTTTGAAAGTAATTGCATGTACTACATTAGATTTATATGCACACAGTACTTATTATTTCATTCAAAATGTCGGAAGTACCATACGTATAGAACGAAAAATTAATTATTGGTGTGTATACAAAACTATTTTCTTGTCATACTTTTTTTAATACTCGTAACTTGAACTACATACGTAAAGAAACTGAAATGTAAGTAGTAAATTTATTTTCTTCAGACTGATTCAGTTAATTGCAGTTAATATAGTAAATTTGCGTATGAACACAACGGTATATGAACACTTATGAAAAAGAAAGTAAACGAAACCTACCGTGTGGAAAACCTCAAGTTCTATTATTAAACCGGCGTTACTGGAAGAGTTTTTACGTATAAAACGTATAAAACGATAAAGTTTAGGAGCATTGACTGCTGACAATAATAACTTATTCAACAATAAATTAAGAAGTACATATACGAACACCCTTGCCCTTGCGCCTTAGAGCTGTTATCCATCAATATTTAACCTTTAAATTAAATAATAAATTCTACTACATTACCCAAACCTGTAGCAAAAGTAGGTTTACAAATTACCTCGTCAAATGTATCTTGTATTGCTTTCAATCTTCATTTGTATTTACACTAAGAACTCCCCTGTTGAATTCACGTTCAACGCACAAGAGTTTAATTTCGATCTATTTTATGTGAAGCCTCTCAATTATTTACACTTTCGTTGCGTGGAAATTACTAGTTCGTGGCTGATCACATAAAAACAGCATGTGGAGATAAAAAATTGTAATATGCAAAATGTTGACGTACAGAGTATTGTGCTTTGTAGTTCTTCTGTGTACTATAAACTCCGTACTGACAACGGAAGCTATTCCTATCGATGGCTTTAAACAGTGTCTGATTAGTACGCCAATGTCTTTAGGATACTGTTTAGGCATAGGAGCTTTAACTAAATTGCAAAGCATCGACAACAACCCCGAATTCGATGTTGCCGACGGTGTAACCTTCACAAGGGATGAGCAGCAAATTCGAGAAACTTCTAATTTCATAGATCGAGATGCTGGAGATATTAGGTAAGTTTACATAATTTTCTACAAAAATAGGTGTCTATATTCCTAGAATGTTCTCCTAATATTTGCAATGTCGGAAAATCTACATTTTTAAATTTAGATAGCTTAAAAATTGTAACACTATGATTTAATTCATTACTGTTTAAACTGTTTGGGTTTAGAACTCGATGTACAAATTGTTATTTTTTTATAATGACATTAAAATGCAAATTTTCAACAATTCAAAGTCAGGCAAGTAGTATGGAGTTAAAAATTTGAACCTTTGTGAAAACCCCAAATCAACAGCTTCGGATCTTATGACACTTGCAGTTAAAGTTTTAGATGCACTGTATACGCGTTTCAAAGTTTTGGTGCACGCAAAAATCAGTCGTAGGATCTAAAACAAATTAAAGACGAAGAGTTTATTATACAACTACAGAAAAAATACAAGAAGAATAGAAAAAGCATAACACTGCAAATCAGGAGAACAACGGAAAAACCTGAAAAAAATTTATAGGACTAAATAGGTTAACATAGAAAACAAGAAAAAAGAGAACAGGAAACCACAGATTACAAGCGAGCTGGTGGAACTGATAGAAACAAGAAAATATAAGAATTTAAGTACAGAAGAAGGCCAACGAAAGCACAGAGAGCCCAGAAACAGGATTGGCAAGGAAAGTTAAAGAAGAATACCATAAAGAAAACTGTATAGAAATTCAACCGGACATTCAAGAAAGAAAAAGCGTACAGAAAACGTTTCTTCAGAGGAAGGAAATCAAGGAGTAAAATTTTAGACAAAAACGGAGACATTTTGTACGAAAACGAATTGCAAATAGATAGAAGGAATATATGTAAAAGGTGGTCGTGGGCTAGAGGTTAGCGCGTTAGACTTCCACGCTGAAGGTCCTGGGTTTAACTCCCAGTACGGTAACGTGGGAATTTTAACGACCGTTTTCCCTCGCAAGGCAATGGCAAACCAGCGAGGTATTCTGCTTAGTATATCTTTTCTGGAGTAGAAGTGTTTACACTTCCCGTGGTTTGAAGCCCCGTTAAGCTGCAGGCCCTCTATGTCTGTGGTATTTTAAACGCGCAACACAGGCATAGAAGCGAAGATCGCTACGTTTCGTAAGAGATAAAGCACTCGAAGAAGAAGAAAGAATATGTAGAAGGTCTGTACAATGACGACAATACGGTAAGCATAAGACCAAATACAATTGAAAAAGTAGAAAGGAAAGATAGAGAGTTTCAATTATCAGAACAGTATTCGAAAAAGTAATAAAAGTTCTAACAAACTAATAAAACCCCTGGCATAGACAGAATAATCAGTGAAATCTACAATGCCTAAGCCAAGAGAATTTAGATATACCATTTCAAATTATAAGAGACACTTACGAAACAAGACACATTGCAACGAACTTCTTTAACGGAGTTATGATACTGATAACCAAAAAGCGTCATCAAAAACATGTGAAGAGCGTTGAAAATACTAGCAGAAATCATGTATCACAGAACAGCAAGGAAAATAGAAAAGAATCTAAAACAGAAGACCAGTTTAGAAGAAACGTTGGAACAAGAGAAGCGATACTTACTATTAGAATAATAATAGAAAAAGTGACACAAGGAAACAATAAACAATGCACAGCATTTATGAACGCGGTAAAGGCATTTATTTACTTTAAATTACGCGAAGACATTGGTACGGACTATAGAGGCGTTCTGTCTCGCAAGGCAATGGCAAACCAGCGAGGTATTCCGCTTAGTAAATTTTTTCTGGAGTAGAAGGGTTTACACTTTCCGTGATTCGGAGCCCAGGTTAAACTGTAGGTCCTCTATGTCTGTGACACTCTAAACGCGCAACACAGGCATAGGAGAAAAGATTGTTACGTCTCGTAAGAGATAAAGCACTCGGATAGGAAGAAGTTACGGATAGAAGATTAATATATAACTTATACAAAAATCAAACATTAATCATACAACAATAAGAAGAACAAAGAGAAGCTAAAATAAAGAAAGAGCTGCGACAGGGAGGCTCCTTCTCACTTTTACTATTCAGTACACAGGGTGTTAATGAATACGTGTTGCAAATTTATATGGCATGTAGATGATTCAAAATAGACCAATTTTTAATAGGAAACTCTTATCCGCTCCGCACCGTTTTCATGCAACAGGTAACAGTTGTTATCTACCTGAATGTTATTTAATTTAACCATACCTTCTACTTCATTGTCTAACCGGTTCCATTTACTTAACCTTCTTGTAAGAAATATTGCCAGAATTATTGGAATAAGTACCATTACGGATTCGTCAACAGATGTGGCTGTCACATGACGGTGCGCTAGTACACTTTTCGCTTGCCGTCCGAAACTACATCAACCAAGTATTTGCTGACGGTTATGAATCGGTCGAGGAAGACCAGTAGCGTCGCCGCCACGCTCCCCGGATTTAACTCCCAGTTTTTTAAGGGGCCATATGACGACTTCGGTTTACGATACGCCTGTCTAGTATAAAGAAGAACTGCTAAGCACTTATTCCGGCAGCCGCGCAGGAACTTCAAACAACGCCTCACACTGTTGAAAGAGTATACGAAAATATGCTTGGGGGACGCAACGCTTGCATCGAAGTTGGTGATCGTCATTTTCAGCAATTATTGTAATGTTTGACAAATAACTAAAATTACTCTGACCTTTACTTGCAGTGTTTGACTACTAGTCCAGTCAATAGGGGTTTTTAGCCTACAAAAGGTGGGGGTAGTAATAATTTTGACATATGTTATTTAGTTCCGCGCCCCGATGAAAAATCCAAGTTTTCCACCTTGGAGGGGGCCGGCGCGGTCCGCCATCTTGGATTAAAGGTACAACAAATTGGGTTATTCAAAATAATTCCTCAACGGTTGATCGTATGACAAAAATGTCTTATACAAATTTGAAGAAGACTAAATTCCCTACATTTTTTGTATGAATAATTTTTCTGTAAGTCTGATGTGTAACGAGTTACCGCGGCGCAAACGTGAACATTTTTTCATCAAATCGTCCAACTTAATCTTTTCACGGTAAATTATGTAAAAATGATGATATTAATAATATTATCATTTATATATAATAGACATGCAGCCGCGCCGACCACCCCCCCCGCCCCAAAGTCGAAAACTTAGATTTTTCATCGGGGCCCGGAACTAAATAACATATGTCAAAATTATTACTACCCCACCTTTTGTAGGTTTTTTACTCCCTATTGACTATGCATTAAGTATAGTCTTAGCTCAAAAACGGTGTGTTTCTGGATATGAGTTTCTTATTAAAACGTGGTCCATTTTGAATCCCCTACATACCCTATAAATTTGTAACACGTATTCATTAACACCCTGTATACCTTCAGAAAGCAGTGGATGAACTAAGAAAATTAAAAGCAACCGAAATTAAAATACAAGGACAAAACTTTAACATGCTAAGATTTGCCGACGATAGAGCCCTCTTTTGCAGAAAACACGAAAGAACTACAATTACAACTGATAGAATTGGAACGAATCCGAAGAAACGAATAGATCATGAAAGTCAATATAAATAAAACACAAATAACGGTTTGCGAAGAATATCACATAGGTACGGGACAATAGAGTAATAAGTATGGAAGGAGAAATTACATAAGAAGCATAAGAATTTCCATACTTAGGCAGCAAATCAAAGAGAGCGGCTTTCAGTAAAAAGGGAATATTAACAGGTAGAAAAATTGTCCAACAAAACCAAGATAAACCATATAAAGATGTATGTATGGAGTAGAGTGATATTATGCAGATGCGAAACATGGACAGTAGGCAAACAAGAAGAGAAGAAGCCTTAGAAACGTGGTGCTACAGGGGAATGCAAAATATAAGTTAGACATAAAGGATTACAAATTCAAACGTCTTTGGAAGAGCTGGAGGTAAGAGAAGAGGTAAGAAAAGCACAGAGAAAAACATGGAAAAGGAGAAACAATCTAATAGGACACGTATTCAGAGGAAATAGCATAACAAAAGCAATAATTGTAGCAACAATAGGAGGGAAGAATTCTAGAGGACAAACGCAACTGCAATTCATAAAACAAATAATGATGGATATGGATGCGGACAAATATAACCAG
>JABXWE010000419.1:0-29684 GCA_014611495.1 Limonius californicus | reverse complement strand
TATATAAAAACTGTAAGTATAAATGACCGCAATTGTTGGAAGTTAACGTTTGATAACGGTCAAATTTGTATGTAATGTTGTTCCTACTACCGTCGCTGCGAAAATATTTTATTAATTCCAGTGGGGGTTTCAAGTTTCCAATAGCATCAAAGTATGATACGTTAAAGTTGCGTTTAATGTAAGCAGTCCAATGCGTGTCTAGATTTACTATACGCGACTCATTTTTATGAATACTTGAAGGCAAATCATTGCGCATGTAAACCCCTCGAAAATTGGGAATTTTTAATATCTGATCGCCGCGTGCAGGTCTTTTCTTCTAACATTGCTACCTAACATTTTGACAAATTAATCGCAAATATTTGCTGATAAATAAGAGACGTGCCCAGTAGCTTTATTTTCAAAATTAAATAAACGCAATGTAAGATGGGATTAAATTTTGCTAAAAATTCTGTGCACCCTAAATAATTTCCATCGTGTTTGTCACAAATATTTTGGTTGTCTCCCTTAAAAGCCAAGCCTCTTGAACATAAAAATTTGATTACTTCTACAATCTGTTCCTAAATACTTTTGACATTGTTTTAATTGGTTAATTTTTGAAATATCCACATTTTTCTGTAGATCGCTTAACAAGTACACGAGTGTTTTCTATATGCAGGGCAGAATTTTCATGCTACGAAATGTTTTCATTGTGTTTCCAATTATTCAACCCTGTACTAAATGCATTACTCGGACTACCGAAGAAGTTGCATGGGATGTAATAAACTTTTCCTGAAAAATTTGAATGAAAAAGCCATTTTCCTTCTTATCCTTTTCCGTTTAGTAAATGTCTATAAAATATCGTTTTTGTAGCATACCTGCTCTGCGATTTGTAGACCATTTTAGATGCAGTGCAGTCCAGTTTTTGAATTTCTATACCTACGTTAGATATGTTCTTGATTATATACCTATACAAATTTTTCTTCGCTTAATTTTCCCTATAATGCAGGATCCTCATAATTAACACTCAGCGTATTATTAGCTTCATCTTTATCTAAATGGTCTCTTTCCTGGTGTTCTTCTGGCCGTGGCTGTTGCATGTTTTGTTGCTCCTGCTCCTCCTGTTGTTGTATTTGTGTATCTTCTTCTTCTTTCTCATTTGATTGTTGGGGATTATTATCATACTGTTGTTGATTTTCTTCTTTTCCTTGTTCGTGTTGCGGATGCTGTGTAATTTCCATAGAAAGTGTTTTGTCCTTTTTACAGGGGCGGACTAAGGCCTAGGCAACCTAGGCACGTGCTTAGGGCCCGTAATGTTTGGGGCCCGAAAATTAGGTTTTTAATTTTTATAATTAATATTTATTTTTATTTAACAGAAAAACGTAATATTCATAATTATTGCTGAAACGTATCCAAATTATGCCGAATCGTTGATTGGTAAAGTCGACAAGTGTGGACGAGCGTTCCCGTGCTTATGCATCCACATTCCACGCCGGCGAGTCGATCGAGCCTTTACTATGCAAGTGTTTAAAAAGTCAAACGTAGCTATTTAAAATCAGTGTCTCCTGAACGTATTGCATCTTATGTGAGTTGTGATTGAAAATTGTGCAATTAAGACTTAAGTACCTAGACTTGATTGCAAATAGATTGTTTTGGATTCATAGTTAATACCTTCTGGAATTCCTAAAAGAAAAATGTAAGTTTTTATAAAAGTATTACATTATTTAATTAAAATAATATATAATATAAAATACCACAAATTGTGATTTTGTTTGTGATTGTGATATTGAGTAAAAATAAATTTAATTGAAAAACATTTTCTTCTTTCTTTTTAGTACGTGGTCTTTAAAATAAGTTCCTATAAACATTTAAGTGGAAGTGAAAAAAGAAAACGAAAAGAAGATCGAGATAAAGTGGCTCAAACTCCAGAAACATCATTTGTGTCCGAAACTATTCTGCAAAAACACCAGCAGGAAAAACCAAGCAATTCCGTTTATGAAGATGAAACAAAAGGAGAAAATATAAATTTAAAATCATCTCAAAGTAATGATGAAACTAAGAGTTTTGTAAACGATATTGCACGATGGCCAAAGCCAGAATACTTAACAGACGCCATGCAAGAGTATTATATAAAAACCCCACCAAAATCAATAAATGGATCTTTGGAATCATCTTCTATTCGATGCAACGAAGGGTCAAAACAAATCACAAGAAAATTAACTATTGCCTCCTTCTTCAGAACAATTAATAGCGGGGAAAAAGTTAAAAGAGATTGGTTGGCTTATACTGAAACCAACAACTTATTGTACTGTTACGCCTGTAAATTATTTTCCAAGCAAACAACGCTAATGACAAAAGGGACGAATGATTGGAAAAATATACATAAAAAGTTGTCAGAGCATGAAAACTCCAGTGACCACATTAACTCCATTTTAATTTTTATAACAAGATCTAAAATTACCGGACGCATTGACACTGAACTTGAAAAACAAATTATAAATGAAAAAAAATATTGGAGGGAAGTACTTAAACGTGTGGTAGCGACAGTCAAATTTATTTCTTCATACTCTTTAGCGTTTCGTGGTAAAAATGAAGTGTTTTTTAGTGAAAATAATGGTAATTATATAGGTGCTTTGGAATATTTATCCGAGTTCGATCCATATTTGCGGGAACACATGAAAAAATATGCAAACTGCGGCACCGGTACTATAAACTATTTGTCGTCTACAATATGTGATGAATTTATTTCTATTATATCGAAAGATTTACAACTCACAATAGTGAACGAAACAAAGGAAGCCAAATTTTACTCTCTAATTATTCATTCAACACCTGATATATCTCACGTAGATCAGCTGACCGTCATTATTCGCTATGTTCTTCCAAGTGGTATAAAAGAAAGATTTTTGGGATTTCTACCAATATTTTCTCATACTGGTGAAAACTTGGAGAAAGTTATTTTAGAATTTTTAAATAATATAGATTTAGACATCACTAACTGTCGGGGACAGAGTTATGATAATGCGTTTAATATGTCAGGTAAATATAAGGGACTCCAATCCAGAATAAAACAACATATTTTTTCTGCCCAGTTTATACCATGCGCAAATCATTCATTAAATTTAATTGGAAACGCTGCTGCCGAAAGTTGCATGGAAATGACCACTTTTTTCAATATCGTTCAGCAATTGTACGTATTTTTTTTAAGTTCTACACATAGGTGGAATGCATTACAAAAATTTTGTAAGAGCAAACACTTGAGTATCAAACCTATTTGTGACACCAAGTGGTCTGCTCGTTCCGATGCTGTGAAATCCTTAAAGGAAAATTATGAAGAAATTAAACATTGTTTACGTTATTTTTCCTCAAACATAGATGAAAAACCATTAACAAGGTCCGAAGCTGCCGATTTACATAAAAAACTTGATACATTTGAATATGTACTGTTACTTACTATATGGGAAAAGATTTTAGAGAGAATAGATGCTTCAAACAAGACTCTTCAACAAAAAGACGAATCCCTAAATACAGCAGTTTTAATATATGATTCATTGATAGATTTCATACAAACTGTTAGAGATGATTTTGACAATTTAGAAAAAGAAGCAGAAAAAGTTAAAGATATTGCATATCCTACTAATGATAAAAAAGGCAGAAAATACGAAAACTATTTCATGATGAAATTCCAGAACATGAAATAAGATTCAGTGGCAAAGAACATTTTAAAGTTAATATTTTTTTTTTGTTGTAGGCGATTCTTTAATTAGCAACATTAAAAGAAGATCTGAGGGATATAAAACTATTAACAATAAATTCAAAACAATTTTTCATGATAGTGGTGTTAGTGACTCTTCAATAGAGGAATTAAAATGTTATGAACAAGATTTAAACCTAGCAGAACTGAAAAATGAAGTATTACAATATAAGACTTTTATAAGTAAAGAAAATATTATTTCGCCTGTATCCATGTGGTCATTTATTCAGGAAAATAATATTATTGCAACATTCCCTAATTTAAACATAATTCTGAGAATTTATTTAACCCTTCCAATAAGCAATGCAAGCGGTGAAAGATAATTCTCAGTAATGGCCAGAATAAAAAACAGTTTAAGATCCACATTAGGCCAACAAAAATTAAATAGTTTATCATTACTTTATATAGAAAAAGAGATATTAAATAACTCCATTAATTATGACAAACTAATTGACGAGTTTGCAGAATTAAAAGTGAGAAAAAAGGCAATATAACTAATCAGTCTGGGCATATTTGTTTAAGTATTATTGTTTGTTTTAACAAATTATGTTTATGTTTGTTTGTTTTAATAAATTATATTTATGTTTGTTTGTTTTAATAAATTATGTTTATGTTTGTTTGTTTTAATAAATTATGTTTATTTAATTTTTGTACATGTATATTATTTTTTCCTTTTTTTTCTTGGAATAAGATAATTAAATAGAACTACATACTATATGCTTTAAAACCAAACTACCAAACGCAAAGTATGTGTCATGACTGAAAAATAGGCCCGGAATTACAATGTTGCCTAGGGCCCGCTTTAGCCTTAGTCCGCCACTGACCACAACACACCAGAGACCAAACAGCAGTCAAAACAGTGGGTTTCTCGGGGTGAATCGGCGCCAAAGAAGGCCAAGGTGGGTTTGTCAGCCAATAAAGTCACGGCGACCGTTTTTTGGGATGCACGCGGTATAATCCACATTGACTACCTTCAAAAGGGTAAAACAATCAATGCCGAATATTATGCCAACTTACTGGATCGATTTAATGAGGATTTGAAAAAAAAAACGACCGCATTTGGCCAAGAAAAAAGTTCTTTTCCACCAGGACAATGCAAGGGTGCACACACGTGCAGTTTCCATGGCAAAAATCCGAAAATTAGGCTACGAATTGCTCCCTCATCCGCCCTATTCTCCGGATTTAGCCCCGAGTGACTATTTCTTGTTTACAAACCTGAAAAAATGGCTCGGCGGAAAGAGATTTGACTCCAACGATGAAATCATCTCACAAACAAATACCTATTTTTATGACCTCGACAAATGTTATTTTTTGGAAGGGATAAAAAAATTGGAGAAACGTTGGACAAAGTGTATAGAGCTCAAAGGAGACTATGTTGAAAAATAAAATAATTTTTTATTCAAAAACCTGTGTTTCATTCAAAAAGTCACGGACTTATTGACCCGCCCTCGTATTACCCCAATAAGAAATGAAAATAAATCGGTAAGTATTCTTTAAAAAGACTGCATAATCATGTGTTTAATATTCAGAATTTTTGTTAGCTAGTGAGTTGGTTGATGGAAGGTCAGTTGGGATTGGTGGAGCGTAGAAGACAGTTTAATCGTTTACAATTTTATATTTATATTTGTAGTTTATTTTTTATTCATCAATATTAATATCCGTCAGTTAACAGTTTTCTATGTAATAAATTAAATATAATACAAAATGTCTACTGTATAGCATCAGTTGGGTTAAACTTTTGGAATTTTGTATCTGCTGCTTGTATTTTATTTTTTGTAAACAAAAATAAATGAGAAACAGTGAAAATTCCTTATTTTAAAGGTATTTCTGGCCACACTGTAAATACAGATTGACAAAAACCGATGAGAGCAATGAAAATGGCTGGTTTTAAAAGTAAAACACTTTTTTGAACTTGGCGCCATCCCCTAACTCCTCCTCCTCTTCGTGATTGGTCCGCACCTCTCTGCAAATTACTGTATGCTCTACGATGGTAAGTTAGTGGAGCAGCAATGGGAAAGAAGGTCTGATAAAGAAATAAAAGATATACAGTGTAAACTCCATTTAACGTCACTCGATTTAACGACAAACTCCCTAAAACGTCGAAATTACTTGACTTTGGTTGGTTTACCTTGTTGTCCATACAATGATACACTCTATGTAGCATCACACCCACTCTAAATAACGACAACAATACGTCATTCATAAGCAATAAACAGTACTTTCTATATTGCCGAAATTAATAAGAACTGCAGCTGTGCAAGTTCTTTTGTTTGTTATTTTGTTGCTTTATTGTCTAGCACGTATTTACCTCGACTGTCGACGTACCGAAGATTCTAAGATATTCGTTCTTTTGTTTGTTGTGATTACCTTGCACGTGTTGACCTCGGCAATCAATATTAATGTTTGTTGTTTGTAAATTTTATACTTTATTAGTAAATACATATGTATTATAATAGTAAAATAATATTGATTTTTCTTCTCTCCATTTAACGACAACTCTCAATAACGCCATAAAATGCGCAGTCCCTTAAGTGTCGCTATATAGAGTTTATACTGTATATGGGAACGAGAGTGTGAGATGGGTAGGACACTTGATTAGGATGGAGAACAAAATATCCAAGCGTGTGTGGAGAGGCAGAAAAGTAAGGGCAGGCCAAAGTCAGAGTGGAAGAAAGAGACAGAACAAGATTTGGAAAGTTTAAAGATATCTGGTTGGGAAGAAAAAGCTAAAAATTGTAGTAAATGGATAAAGTAGTTCTAGAGCCCAATGGACCTTCAAAGCTTAAAGCACGAAGGGGGGAGAAATAAAAGGAAAGAGAAGAAGTAGCAGACCAAAGTCAGAGTGAAAGAAAGAGGGGGAACAAGATTTAGGAAGTCTAAAGATAGGTAGATGGGAAGAAAAGGCCAAAAATAAATGTAAATTTCAACAAATTTATTAATTAAATAGCATTAACTTTACTGAATAAGACAACCTTACTAAAATTGCACAAACTTACCCGCAGCATGAATAACACGTAACGCAGACGTCAGCTGAATAATGTAATTCCAAATGAGCGATTCAGGAAGTTTATTGTTCTGTTGATGGCGCAAGATGTTGTTCTTATGATGACTGTACGGTCGTGGGGCTGAAGGATCTGTAGCGAACGGGTCAACGTACCCATTGAGCTGATCGGACGAGAAATGTTTTGTCAATAGAGTCTCTGATCCTGGATGATAATCGTAAACAAACACCATTGCTAAACAGTGAAGACAGTTAGAGAACTACCGGGCCAATGTTAAAAGCAACTTACAATTATCACCAAATGCTTTCGTCGTAAAAACTTCCTTTAACTGCACAATATTGGAATGGATGAGTTTCTTCCACATATCAACATATGTCATACACTTTGTGTTCTGAAGACGGAAACCTACAAATTTAAAACCATCAATGTTAATAAGGTTTTCGGCACAAAGTGTAAAGTTAAAGAAATTAATGCGATACCACAACACGTAAACAACCTACTGTGTGTCACCCCTGGTTGGAGACTAAAATTAATCACCTAAATCTACAAAGCAATACAGCTAAACTGTCTTTACCGTGTATCCTTCTCAAACAATGTCGAGTGCCAGTCTTTACATGAGTTGCCTTGTACATTGATGCCTGGTAACCTAAGTGAGCTTTTTGCAGGGGGTTGGTTGGAATTGGTTCTAATGGGCAGAGCTCATGGTAATTGTCCACCTCTTGGGGAAGATCTGCAAGGAGAAGCAATTGCATTGGAACCATGGAGTTGCCGGATTCCACAGACAACTCACCTGGAAACTGTTCGGGGTCCGGTTGAATGAGAGTGAGAGCATTACGATTTAAGATATCCATACGAGTATCTTCAGAGATGAAGAAAGAGGAGTTGCCGCCTCTCGATTTGAGGGCAGTAACATGGCTAGGCGTGCCGGGGTACACTTGATATCCTGAAGCTATGCTACTATTGCCAGATATTGAGTTTAAGGTGTCGTTGGTGGTAACAGAGCTTTCAGCAGAAGTAGGATAGAAGTAAGTGGTGCCTCCTACGTTTTCCTAGATTAAAAAATAGTACGCTATAGTATTTTTGGCACTTAATTTTTTGTGATGGAGCCTCCAGTTGTTGTATTCTTTTATGCCCATAAAACTTTATTAACACATTTTTAATAATTCTTGAATTCGTAACCTTTTTCTGGAACCAAAACTGTCAATAGAATGATATTGTATTTTTACACACCAAGCTCTTGAAACATCCAAGGATGTCCTGTGCTCCAGAAGGAGTAACAGGAAGAAGAGAGAGAGAAACCAGCTTTGTGGGAGAGTGGAATGGTGACAAAGGAAGGACCCTTCCCTTTGTACCACTCCCCAGAACCGCTAGAGTGGAGAGGTGAAGAGAGTGGGTAATCATCGGAAAGGGAAGAAAGAAGGGGTGGAAAGCAAAAAGGGAGAAAAACTGGAGAAAGGAAAGAGTGGAGGGGGCCTGGAAGGACAAGAAAAACGGAGGGTAACGAAAACGAAGAAATAGGTAAAGGGAAGAAGAAATGGGGAAAATAGGACGAGGAAATAAAAATACATAAGAAATTGGTTGCAGAAGGCAAAAGGAACATGGGAAAGCGAGCAATCAGGAGGAGGAAGAGGGATTATCAAACAAAAGGAACTGGGGTTGGGAAGGAAACAAAGAAATGAGAAAGAAAGAAATGAGAAAAGAAAATAAGTGGACGCGACTGCCTCCCTGGACTTTCCCATACTGGAAACTGTTCATATCATCTTTATTTCAAATTATATATATATATATATATATAAATAATAATTATATATATCAAATTAAGTATTAAATACAAAATTTTGATAAATAATTTATAACTTGTTGTTGTAATACAGGTTAAAGAAATGAATGTAGCGCGACAGTATGGCAATGGTTCTGAACCAACCGGGCTGTCCGTACCGCTAGGCCGTCGCGCGGTCTAACTAGTACCAATCGCTATTGCTACCGAGGTAAAATTTTCCCTGGAAATTATATTTTGTAGGGCATAAAAAATCGTTTTTTTTTATTTTCGCGGAAAAAGATTCTTTGACGCAAACAAATAACAACCGTTAGAATAAAAAAAATATATTTTCTAAAAAAGAGGGGGGAGGGGGCCGGTGCGCTTACATATATCCACGAGTGTAATATTTCTTTGCATATTCATATGCTCCATTACGTACTGAGCGATTCAGTGAAAACCCCAGCTTCCTATCTTTTTTCGTTTATTAATTAAAGGAGTTTGAAGTTTCAAACTTCCAAGCTTCGTAGAGGGCGCCACAGGAAAATTACGGAGTTCTTCAAAAAACATATCGATAGCCCCTTGCGAGTCTATCGACATATGAAATTTAAAAAAATTTCTTGGAGCAGTTTTTGAGAAATAATTTTTTGAAAATTTCCAAAATTTTGAAAATTCGTAATTTAGGCCCCTTATAATTTTTCAAAAAACTTTTTATATCACCTCATTTTACCCTTCATATACTATTCAGAAAATAAAAATCATTTGAATCGATTCATCCGTTTTCGAGTAATTGGGCGTTAAACTCAAAATATTCAAAAAATCATAGCGCCCTTCAGTTTAAAGCTAGCGAGTTCGGCAAAAAACTAACAGATTTGTTTATGACCCTCTATCGTTATCCGCGATAAAAGTTTCAAAATTGTAATCACGAAAAAAGTGATACCGAAAAAACATGCGTAACTTCCGCTTCCGGTTTCGGATTTTTTTGAAAAGCTTATTTTTTCGATGAATTTTCGATACACCCCCGCATTCCAAAGCGCATCAAAATCGGAGCAATACTTTCGGCTGTAGGAGCGTCACATACGTACATACGTACGTACCCACCCACAGACAGACATTTTTTAAAACCACTTTTTTGGGTTCCTAGAGACCCAAAACGGATATTTCCGTTAAAATCTCGATTTCGAAAATTTTCATGATTTCAATACTTACCCTATACCTATAAGGTATGGGAAAGTAAAAAAGAGTTTGGAGGAAGGAAGGTCGGGCGGTAGATTTTCTCAGGTGAAGGGAGGAAGGATTTTCTGCCGTTTGAGGAGAGCAGGCTACTTTTTTGTATTATTTACATGTCCAATAAAAACTAACACATTCTCAAGAATCCTTAAATTTATGACCTTTTCCTGGAACCAACTCTTAATAGAATGATATTGTATTTTAAACTAGCTTTGTGGGATAGTAGAATGGTGACAAAGGGAGGGCCCTGCCCCTTTGTATCACTCCCCAGAACCGCTAGAGAGGAGAGGTGAAGAGCGTGGGTAATCATCGGAGAGGGAAGAAAGAAGGGGTGGAAAGCAAAAAGGGAGAAAAACTGGAGAAAGGAAAAAGTGGAGGGGGCCTGGAAGGACGGGAAAAAACGAAAGGGAAAAAGAAAACAAAAAATAGGTAAAGGGAAGAAGAAATGGGGAAAATAGGACGAGGAAATAAAAATAAATAAGAAAATGTTTGTAGAAAGCAAAAGGAACATGGGAAGGCGAACAAATAGGGGTGAGGAAGGGGGGAATAACGAACGGAAATGAGGTGGGAAGAAAATAAAGAAGAGCAAAAAAGAAATGAGAAAAGAAACAAAAAGAGTTTGGAGGAAGGAAAGTGGGGCGGTAGATTTTCTCAGGTGAAGGGAGGAAGGATTTTCTGCCCTTTGAGGAGAGCAGGCTATTGTTTTGTATTGTTTATATGCCCAATAAAAACTAACACTTTTTCAAGAATCCTTAAATAATATGACTTTTTTCTGGAACCAACTGTTAATAGAATGATATTGTATTTTAAACAAACTTTTTGGGATAGTAGAATGGTGACAAAGGGAGGGCTCATCCCCTTTGTACCACTCCCCAGCTTGAGTGGAGAGTGGGTGAACATCGGAAAGGGACGAAACAAGTGGTAAAAAACTGGGGAAGAGAAAGGGTGGAGGGGGGATTGGAAGGACGGGGAAATCGGAGGGAAAAAAGAAAACGAAGAAATAGGCAAAGAGAAGAAGAAATGGAGAAAATAGGAGGAAGAAATAAAAATAAATAAGAAAATGATTGCAGAAGGCAAAAGGAACATGGGAAAGCGAGCAAACAGGGGTCAGGAAGGGAGAATAGCGAACAAAAGGAAATAAAGAAAAGCAAGAAAGAAATGAAAAAAAAAGAGTTGGGAGGAAGGAAAGTGAGGAGGTAGAAAACCCAGGTGAAGGGAGGAAGAATTTTCTGCCATTTGAGGAGAACAAGCTACTTTTTTGTATTGTTTATATGCCCAATAAAAACTAACACATTCCGAACAATCCTTAAACTTATGACTTTTTTCTGGAATCAAAACTGTTAACAGAATGATATTGTATTTTTAAACCAGCTTTGTGGGAAAGTGGAATGGTGACAAAGGAAGGACCCTTCCCCTTTGTACCACTCTCCAGAACCGCTAGAGTGGAAAAATGAAGGGCGTCAGTAAACATCGGAGAGGGAAGAAGGAAGGGGTGGAAAGTAAAAGGAGAGAAAACCTGGGGAAGTGAAAGGGTAGAGGGAGACGGGCAAAACGGAGGAAAAAAGAAAACGAAGAAATAGGTAAAGGTAAAAGGGAAGAAGAATTGGGGAAAATAGGCGGAAGAAATAAAAATTACATAAGACATTGGTTGCAAAAGGAACATGGGAAAAGGAGAAAACAGGGGTGAGGAAGGGGGAATAACGAACAAAAGGAAATGGGGTTGGAAAGGAAACAAGGAAGAGCAAGAAAGACATGAGAAAAAAATTTTTGGAAGAAGGAAAGTGGGGCGATAGAAAACTCAGGTGAAGGGAGGAAGGGATTTCCTACCCCTTGAGGACAGCTGGCTAGTTTTTTGTATTATTTACATGCTGAATAAAAACTATCACATTTTCAAGAATCCTTAAATTTATGACCTTTTTCTAGAACCGACTGTTGATAGAATGTTACTGTATTTATAAAATATTGTTACTTTTTATAAAAAAAAACAATTTTAGACTGGTATTAATTTATCATATGTATCTGTTTATTGTATAAATGTAAAGAAAACATATTTTTTATTTTGTAAGATTTTTCTCATTCATTCATACTACCGTTCCCCCCCGGAACCGCTTTCGCATTACTTCAGAGGGTGCGGGCGTCCCTTACACACTAACCATCCATGCAATATGCCCTCTAAACTTAACTAAGCGAAATACGGTCGTCACATCAGCCGGGGTTTGACCCTGCGGCCGGTTGAACCGCATTTCACTGTGACCTTGACCGACAGAGCTGGTTCGCACTGTCCCATCGAGGTCCCACTTTATAAGATTTTCAAATTTCAGAAACCTATTATTTAAGAAAATGTATCGATCATTTTTAGAAATTATATGAATACACAGTTTTACATTCTTAAAAGAGAGTTTAGGGGACCGCAGTAGAGTAGTGGCCGCAGCGCTTGGCTTCGGAGTTATTCTACCAAAGTGGCTCAGGTTCGAATCCTGAGCATTGCACTTTCCCAGGGTTTGTGTTGTATGGGGCATGGGGTTTTTCAAGAATGGGGCATGTTAGACCTGTGAATAGCTCGAAATGTGTTGAGCCAGTGTAAGCTGGGTCGGATGGGAATCGTCTTTATATAAAAGAAAAAAAAAAGAGAGTTTAATAATATAACCGAATAATTATTTGCAGCCAAATACCTGGACTACAAGAATGTCTTGCTTGTAATTCTGTGTAATTTTAACCACTGAATAGACATAAAATTATGTATTAGAACATTCTATTTAGAACTTTTATAAAGTCATTAAATAGGTTGAAATGCAATTTGTATTTTCAGATGCACATCTGTTTGCTTCACGGCCACATTTCCCAATTCAAAAAGATGCTAAAATTTCCAAACGTGTCCAAATGTCTATTGGCATATCCCTTTTGATTATCTCTATCATTTCTCCTACGTTCGATTTGTATTCGAGAGCGCCATCTATCTAAAAATGTCTGAACCGTTGCTTCAATATTACGGATTCTGTTGATCACTATTCCTCACGATTGAGCAAAAAAGAATACGCATTTTTTTTATTACGCTATATACAGTTTTCATATTTATAAATGGTGTTCCCTAAGATGCCAGGCAGGGAATGATATAAATAAAAGCCTTTGCTTAAAAACAATTTTAAACTTTCAATTTTTTTTCCTCAAAAAGTTTGGGATTGCTGCCTGCCAAAATTTCAGATTACCTAAGTTAGAAATTAGTTAATGGTAAAAAAAGATAGATATAATAAAAATAGTAAGATTTGAAAGAAATTTCTATTTTTAAAAATAAGTAGGTTTTTTATACCGGCGCCATCTATTGGTTCTGTACTGTTGTGGACGCCCTCTTAACCAATTTTGTTTTTTTTTTTGTAATTCTTATACGAGGATTGTTCGATAACTACGTGGCCTAACATAGAGATGCCGCGAATTCGGAGGAATCTTCTTTACCATTCTGTAGAACTATCCTTTATTAGATTAAATATGACAGTACAGAGCGATCTGTCAATTAGCCTATTTTTGACAGTACGCCAAAGTGAACGTCTCGTGTGATTTTGTAAACAATGGAAAAAACTGAGTTGAGAGCAGTGACAAAATACTTTCATTTGAAAGGCTTAACACCAACCGAAATCAAAGCAGAGCTGGATTCAACACTATTGGAATCCGCTCCTTCGTTTTCAATGGTTAAAAACTGGGTTGCCGAATTTAAGCGTGGTCGTGTGAGCACAAATGATGAACCCCGTAGTGGACGTCCAAAAACTGCTACTGCCCCGGATATGATTGAAAAAGTCCACTGTATCATATTGGATGATCGTCGAGTAAAAGTGCGCGAGATAGCAGACATAGTGGGTATCTCAAATGACAGTGTGCAGAGAATTTTAACTGAAGAATTGGAAATTAAAAAATACTCGGCGCGTGGGTGCCGCGGTTGCTCACACCGCAGCAAAAACTGAATCGTTTGAGTGTTTCTCGCGACCTTTTGGCACGTTTTCGCCACAATCCGAAGGATTTTTTGCCCCGTTTCATAACCGTCCATGAAATCTGGGTCCACCATTATACTCCCGAAACCAAAGAACAGTCCAAACAATGGACACACAAAGGTTCTCCGCCACCAAAGAAGGCAAAAACGGTTTTGTCAGCAGGAAAGGTTATGGCAACCGTATTTTGGGATTCTCATGGAATTATCTTGGTCGACTACTTAGAAAAGGGGAAAACAATAAATGGTGAGTATTATGCGAATTTGTTGCAACAACTTGGCGACAAAACCAAAGAGAAACGGCCTCATTTGGTAAAGAAGAAAGTGCTTTTCCATCAAGATACCGCACCTACCACAAGTCTGCGATTGCAATGGCCAAAATTCATGAATTGGGATTTGAATTAATGCCCGATTCGCCCTATTCCCCAGATTTGGCTCCCAGCGATTATCATCTGTTTCGAAACCTGAAAAAATGGCTCGGCGGTAAGAGATTTTCCGAGGTAATCGCTGCTGTAAATAGCTATTTCGAGGACTTGGACCTACAATGAAGGCATTGCTAATTTGGAATATCGTGGGAATATAAGTGTGTCGAGCGAGCAGGAGACTATATTGAAAAATAAAATGTTTTTTGTCGAAAAAAACTTGCGTTTTCTTTGTTAGGCCACGTAGTTATCGAACCGTCCTCGTACTTTTTATACAATTATAACTGTAACTATTAATACTAACCACATCATTATATTATATTTGAAATGGTAAACTGATTTAAACTTTTGAAAAAAAATAATTGAACCATTTATTCCCGCTTGTACCATTAGAAAAGCATTTATTTTTGGAAGTTTATGAGGTGCTTCTGCTTTCATGCAATTACCACAGAAACTTCTACATTTAACATGAACTGGCAGGTGACACAACTTCAAGGGACTTTGTGTCTTTGTTAATTCCATCAAAACACTCTAAGCCTTAAAAGTATCCAAAATTTCTTGGTAGACCTTTATAACCAATTTTTCCTTAATATGAATGCCTATTTTGGGTTTTTAATTATGGAACTGTAGCTTATTTTGATTTGATCAAGTATTAAATTTTAATCGTTTAAATAATACAAGTTATCCAGGAGTTGCCGTTTTACTTAACTCACTCTGGTTGAATCATCCCAGGATTAGAAGACAGAATTGGAAATAATAGTACTAAATTGCAAAGAAGAAACTTTGGTTAAGTGCCAGTGTAGATTACCAGCCAGTTTCAGTAACTGTTACTTAAGGGATTGCTTGGAGATTTTATCATCATGCCAAATGCATTAAAATCAATTTTTGTTATACTACTCTATTTTTTTAAGTAAACTGTTTATGTTCATTTCTTCTGAGTGTTTAAGTTGTATATCCTATTGATTTATACACAAAATTATGCTACAAATTGTATTACTATTGAACAGTTAAAACCAAGCAGGAGTTTATTTATATATTACTTCAACAGCTTCAAACTACAATTTTCCAAATAAAAGTTTTTATTAGTATTACTGCATTTTATTTTTTCTCTTATAAAATATATGTATAGTAATGATATAATACAAATAAAAATACTTGAGATAATCTATTCTAGTAATCTCCTCATTTTAAACAGAAGATTTGCCATATTTGTGATAATACAATTTTAAAATATGTTTTCATACAATCAAAAAAGTTAATCGAAAATGTACAGAATTTCAACAATTTTTTAAACTTTTATATAGTTCCTTAATAAAAAGAAACACAAAAAATTATTTCCTTAGATTATAAAAACGTTTTGGCATTCTTAAAATGGCCATTTTATGAAACTAATTACTTTCGGTAATATTTAAAGCAATAGAATTATTAAATATTTTTTACAATTAATTTTGTAGATAATTACGAAGGTTTTATTTAATTTTCAGAGATAAAATCAAACTGCCAACATTAACAATGTGAAGAGCTGCGCATTAACTTATCTCAAGTTGGAGATAAGCAATGTACATTTTTAGCAAGATTATTTTTTAAGGAATCGAATATTAATCACTGCTTTATATGGATTTACAGTGAATCAGTTTAGGAATATCCCACAATTACACTTCACATATAAAATCAATAAACATTCTTAAACAAAACTAACTTAAACCCAAAAATAGACCATTTGTAACAAACATTATATAAACAAACTATTAAGAAATAAAAAAGTAGAGTTCAAAATTATTTCTTTAATACTAAATATAATATTAATAATTTGAACAGCTTTTATTTTCAATTATTCGCTTTAATTGAATACACAAAATTGTTTGCCTACGGTAAATAAAAAAAGGTTAAATAGATATTAATACTTACTTGATAAGCAGCAACTGCAACAGTACCAATGGGTTTTTCGAGAGCGACATGGGGTATGGGTGAGCAATTATTGATGGCGTGGGGTGGCGGTGAGGGTTGGGGTGTCAGGTGAGGCGAAACTGTAGCACTATGGGGCGAATCGACAACGCCACGGGCATACCCCGGCCCCGCTGTGGTACCTGCCAATCCCGGGAATGAATTGAAGAAGTTTGGAGAAGCTGAATGCGAAAAGCAGTTACCATAAAATTTACCCCCATCACAAAAGCATTTCTACAAGCTTTTAAAAAATGTTATTACCTGATGTGCTACTACCAACAATACGTGTGGCTGGAACAAACTCTGGAGATTGTGGAGTGACTTTCTTGGAAGTAACAGGAGATCCAACGCTTATCTTCGAGAACTGCTGTGATAAGTTAGTCGATGCCACTGGAGTGCTCGTGGTCTGTCGATTCTGCATCGAATAAATATTCTAAAAAAAAAACAGCGAAGGGGCACTATATTTACCATATATGTAGCTAATTTTGATTCCTGGGGTACTCCGTTTGCAGTATATACATATACAGGATGATCCATTCTGGTTTCTACAATAATATTACGTTTATCAGCTACATAAAACTTACGAGCAATACTTTTATAACTGCACTTTGTAACTAAACCATTCTTGCAAATGCTCTTGAAAAACTAAAGAGGTTAAATTCAAATATGCATTTGAATGTTTATTAGAAACGGTTTAAACTCTAAAAACCCGTGCATAGATGAAAACAACCAGTAAAGTAGCTTTGAAAAAAGGAACTGATGCGTCTAAAACCGTAAAATTAACACGAATTACGCTTTCGCTCAAAATCAAAGCATCTACTTTGATACTCGTAGTTAAATATGTTTATGTAATTGGTTTTATGCCAGTATTACCACAAAATGCAAAATTTTGACATAAATGACAGTACATACGTATTTCCAAAACAAAAGCTGCTCGAGTTCACATCATCCCTGTTTCATTTTTTCATCTTTTTCACTTGTTTAGAACCGCGGAGTGGGGACAACAATATGGAGTCAGATGTTCGCTCGTCATTTGTTCCTCATGGAGCCCAAGATTGCGCTGTTGACATTTTGCAAATTCCACAAATTGCCATTTTTTTACCCAATTATCCAGTTCTGATTTATTTCAAATAAACATCCCATTTAATAACTTTACCAAAAATAAAACGCTTTAACCTAACTGTCAAATGTGGCTTTATTTCTCAGAAATTGTACAACTTCTCTGTTTTGCAACAAGGCTTTTTTCTTTTCGCTTAAAATCTCGTGCAGTAAAAAATGCGTGCATAAGTACTCCGAGGAAGGTGGATCTCCCATGTTTGCGGCGTTGCCTTTTTCGCTTTCCATATTGTGGCCCTGACCATCTGTTTTCCCGTTTGTTTGTTTCTTGTCAGCTGTTTCGTTCTGCTCTTCTGGTGGGTCGTTCAAACATTCCGCTTCTTTTATTTTTCGTTCGTTTTCCGATAACTTTTTCTGGAGCAACGTATTGAGCCGTTCTTTTACGTTTTCAGGGTCCATATGTGTCTATCCGTGTTTGACAATTAAAAACGTGCGCCCATTTTCATATACGTTCGCGATCAAGCGCAGTTGCCGTTCAGTGATACGTCGAGTACAGTTCGTTTTAGATCTCAATTCCACTGCAGGTCGATTTATTAGGCTACATGCAAATTCAATGGAGAAACCAAATCATTATGACGATATACATTATACATGCATCGTTTTCGGCCAACAGCATGAATACAATTGAAATAAATTAAATTCAACTCAATCACAAATACGATCAGTTTCTGATTTCGTGGGTTTGCCACAAAGACGCAAAAGTTGTAACTACTACAGTTCTAAGCAGAAAAGAAAAATTTGAAACACTCTAGGAATGAGAAAAAAGAATTTATGAGTTGTACATTTGTGGCCTACTCCTTGAAACTTGCGACACAGTTTTTTATTTATTTAGCTGTCTGCCCAAAAGCAATAAGCAAATTATGCACATTTTACATTACAAATAAACATGAAATTAAATACATATGTTAAGGGGGCGGCTTTAAGGGTGCAGAAAAACAAATGGCGCCGCTGTAGAAAAATGTATTTATTTTTAAACACAGAAAACGCTTCTAAAATGTAATATTTTTGTTCTATGTGTTGATTTTGCACTTCACGAATTTCTAACTTAGATAATGAGACATTTTGGTGGGTTTGAAACTTTAAAATGTTTGGCGCAAAACAGTTTTCAATTAACATTATTCCCTTTTTAACATTCGAGGAAACACAATTTACAAATATGAAAACGTAACATAGCGTAATAAAGTTTTATATGATTTTCTGCTCAATTTTGACGAATAGTGATGAACAGAACCTGCAACATTGTAGCAACAGTTCACCCACTTTTAGATAGATGGCGCTAACAAATACAGGTCGAAAAAAGGAAAACTGTTAGAGGTAATAACATGATAAGCCAACGGACAGCTGGACATGTCTACAAATTTTAACTTTCTCTTGAATTGATTAATGTAACCGTGGTGTAAAGGGACGTGCTTCTGAAAATACCAATTATATTTCAACCCATTTAATCACTTCTTAATACCACAGTCTGCAGCACAATTAATTTGGGGTTTTTAAGGGAAATTAAAAAGTTGTGCAAAATATATACGATATTATATATCCCATTTATTTGAAGTATAATTTTCCCAAAATATAGAATTACACTCTACTCAAAGTGGCCTTTCAAATGGGGTGTCACACGACCCACATTGCCTTACAAAAAAATACTTAAAAATGGTGCCTAGCCGTAATTTTGAAAGTTATAAAATTTAAATATGGGTTAAAAAGTACTCCTAGTATTTATCCTCCCATTAAAGCACACAAAATTTTGTGAAGAAATATCAAAGGTCGTTCAAAATTTGAGGGGGGGGAAGAAACATTTTACGACCGCATTGTATCATATAATATATAAATTATATGTTGGTTTTGAGGAATTCACACGGTGTTGTAATGACTGTGGTTGGTTTCCCAGGAATTCTTCCGCGTAGCAACTTCTTGGTTCTGGACTGCGATCAAACATACATAGGTCAAACGAATAGACGAGTCAATGTGAGAAAAGAAGAACACGAGAATGCCGTACGAAAGAACGAGAAGACTTCATCACTGGCACAACACGTAAGCACAACATCTCATAAAATTGCTTTCGAAAACACCAAAGTACTGGCCAATATAGGACACCTGAAATCAAGAATAATAAGGGAAGCAATAGAAATCGAGAAACACCCAAGAAATCTAAATTCTCGTGATGACACCCAAAGACTACCACCTGCTTGGAAACCGGTTCTCGTCAAAAAACAAATACACTACAGAAACCAGCAAGAAAATACAAATCCACCTCAACAAAATCAGAACATTCCAGCCATAGCCGGTCCCGTCACACGCAACCGAGCGCGAAATCAACAAAGCGCAACCACACGGAACGGCCAAGAAGTATATATAGCTCCAGCAGAAACGAACGTCAACAGTCGTATTACAAGAAGCATCAGCAGAAAGTTATCCGACAAGACCTGAAGATGGCAAATGTGACTTTTCCGAAACGTCGTCAAGACAACCAGCCCGGTCCGTCCCAGGACCAAGAAGTTGCTACGCGGAAGAATTCCTGGAAACCAACCACAGCATGTATATATATATATATATATATATATATATATAAAGTCTTAAACAAAGCGGCTGCTGCCAAAAATGCATTATGAAATTGTATCAACTATAGGACTCCAGAATTTTACACCACTGATGTAAAGTTGTAATTAATTAGCAAAAATATGTTAATTCTAATGGCCTTTATTTCAACGTTAATAAAGTTAATTAACAATTCATAAATATTGATATTAGCTGAGAAAGCAAAAACCTCAATTATTTTCCTACCAACCTAATACTATATCTATTATTACGATTAATATTTTAAAAAATTAGTAAAGCATTCATTTTTTGAAAATAGTTATTTTCATATAAACTAGATTTTAGTTCAATGGACGATTTTATTTGCAGAATACTGGACATTCTACGTATTCTCTCTCGGAGCAAGAAAGTTCTATTTTCTAGATTAGTAATTGTTTCTGCAACTATGTGTTCCGAATCTGAAATTCAGTATTTAGAAATCGTGGGATATTTTATAGAGGTAAATACTTTGTTACCATAAGAATTGAAATTTTAAAGCCCACCTTAACAGTTTCAGTTCTAGAAGAAGGTTAAAAATAATAAGGGTTCTTAAAAGAGTGATATGTTTTATAGGGCATATAAACAGCGGAATAAATGTAATTACTTGGGCCCCCTATTAGCTGTTGTTGCATTTTATAAGGCAGTTGCGTAGCAGTGTATCTCCTCTGGTTCAGGCGCCCTATCAATCTGTAAATAGTGCAAACACATTATTGTCTCCTTATTTAAATAAACTTAAAATATATTTTATTTTGTTTTTTGCCTCGTATATTTTGACGTTAGGTCTGTATGACACGGCACAGATTTTAGAGCATGCGCAATAGTTGCAAACTACGGTGACATCTGTGAGAAAACTATCAAAATAGTCATATGACTGTCGATAAAGTAGAATTCTAACAATATTTTATAATAGGTTAATCCGTAAGTTCGTAGCGCTGTTATTTTTTTATTTTTCATGAACGCAGGACAAGGCAAACAAGCTGCAACAATAAAGAACGCGAGCGAGATAAGAGAAAGTGCGTGAAGTATTTTGTAGGATTTTGTACAAAATTCTGTCTGTGAGTATGCGCAAATAGGTGCAAATTACGGTGACATCTGTAAGAAAACTGTCAAAATAGTCATGTGACTGTCAGTATTGCTAGATGCTGGCTCTAGATACTATTCAAGTATCTAGTATCTGTATCTAGATACGTTTATAAAATTGTATCTTGTATCTGTATCTAGATCCTATTAAGCGGTATCTTTTTTTATTAAACAATAAAATATCCTAGATACATTCAAGAATTATAATTTATTTAATGTAGTTTTCGAATTTTGTTAAAACATTTCTTCAATTCAAAATTTGGGACGTTTTTGGACATTTAAATTTTAGGATTTACTTTTAGTAGAAAATGCGTCTTAAGATAGGTAATGGTAATAAGTATTCAAACATCCCCATTTTCAGGGGATAAGGACTGTAAGAAGCTTAAGGTTTTAGGTATACATTTACCCATTGTGGCAATACAAATTAGAATAACCGCCTTTGCTATTTTCGATATTGGGAATTTCCAAGTAAATCTCATAAGTCATAACCGAGCGGTAGGCTTGTCTAATGTCTTGACAAAACTTGAAGTTTTCTCAGTATAAATAGAAGTAGTGGACAAGTCCAGAAGCAATTCTTGTGCTAGTCTGCTAGTTATACCTTGTGATTACAATTAGAAGAATGAATGACAACGAAAGTGCTTTCTTGGAAGTGCCAACGATACTGGACGGCGATCCCAATAAAATGTTCTCTAGTACCTAATTATTTTGTGTCTTATTATTATTATCGATTTGTTAACAACACCCTAAATTCCTTCAGATTTTCTTTAAAAATAATATTATCACGGTTTATGCGCGCTTCCATTTCTGGAAGTGTAATTTTTTAAAGTAGGTATCTGACAAGGATCTAGATACATTTTAAAGTACCTTGTATCTGTATCTAGATACACGTAGTAAAATGTATCTTGTATCTGTAACTAGATACACTTTTTTAAAAGTACCTGTATCTGAATCTAGATACAAATAAAAAGTATTTTACCCAACACTAGTTACTGTAGATAAGGTAGAAATCTATAAATATTTCATAATATTAGGGTAATGCATAAGTTCGTATAATCTATTCAGGATTGATTTGCCATCCAGCAGGCTGTTTTTTTTTAAGTTGCATTTCTTAAATATTATTTCTAGCAATGTTAAAATGAAATTGCTCTGTTGCCAGCTCTAGGGTCCCCTACTTTTCTAAAATAATCTAGTTAAGTTTAGAAATAATAAAACACATCATATACCTACTTAATTGTCAGAATGGTGAAAGTTATTAACAAAGTGACTAAACTGCAAATTGTCAAAGCTTTCAATGACTATAAAAGAGATAGGCCAGACTTCACACGATTTACCATTATAAATCGATTAATTGATATGTTTGGGGTAAGCATGTATTATTTCTTAAATATGCAATTGCAAATTACTTATAATTTTAGGTGTCTGAGCGTTCTATAAACGACATTTTATCACAAGGACAGCACGTTTTGAAATCATCCATTTGTAGTAAACATGCTAAGACGGACGTTTTCTTAAATTGCACGTTTAGAAAAGATTTGCATTGGTAGTATCATCTGAAGAATGAACATTTTACTGTCGACAAACTCTTGGCTGACTCTCGCGAAAATTTGGAATACAAGGGGGGGGGGCAGGACTACTTTTATTCAAAATTATTAAATCAACGGGTTACAAACACAAAATGGTGAATGGACGCAAAATTTTATGTGAACTAAAACACGTCGTTGCATCCAAAATTAAATTTTTGAGACAATTTCTCCAATATCAAATTCTAGTGAAAATATGACATTCGTGTATCTAGACGAAACGTGGATCTACCAAAATGCATCCGCGAGTCGTCAATGGGTATACGAAACCGATCTTAAAAGTTACCCAGCCAAAATTAAAAGTGAGGGGAAGAGGTTCACGATTTTGAATGCGGGATGTAATTTAGGCTTTTTGGAAGGGTGCGACATGTTACTAGACTCAAAGAACAACGACAGGGACTATCATAAAACTATGAATGGGGAAATTTTTCAAAACTGGTTGGCTAATCAGCTGATTCCTGCTTTGGACAAGTTGCAAGGAAAATTTGTCGTCGTTATGAACAACGCACCGTATCATTCAGTGCAGTTTGACAAGCCGCCCACATTTTCTTGCAAAAAAGGTGTAGTGCAGGAATGGTTGGTTAACCACCACAATGTCGAAATTAAGGCAAAATTACTAAGAAAAAACTTTGGGAGTTAATTAAACCTTTTACATCAGACGGAAATAAAAGATACGTAACTCACGAAATTTTGAAAAAGCGCATATATGACGTTCTTCGATTACCTCCATACCATTGTCAATACAACCCAATTAAAATGGCGTGGGGATTTTGTAAGACCTATTACAATAAGCACATAAATTCGCAGACAAAATCGAAAGACAAGATTGGAAATTTATGGCGTGAGGCTCTTTCAAAATGTACCCCCGACATCTGGCAAAATTTATGTGAGCATCATCATCATCATCATCTGACATGGAGCCGACTCGAGGGTCAATCCTGGATACGCCAGGCCCACCCCATGCCAGTAAGGTGGGTAGGGACTCATGGATAGGGTGGGATCGGGTGGGGCATTGCACAACGTTAGTATGTCTGCAATGCATACCGCAAGACACCGCTGCTGCAACACCGGCTAGTTAGTAAACTACGCATCAATGGGTGTTGAGTACGTAGCCGAGACCGTTATGCTTTTAAGCAGTTGAACCTACTAACTTTGATAGCAAAGTTTCACAATGTTCTGATTTCACATTTATCTCGTCTTCTAAGGTTACATAGTGCACCTATCTTAGTTTCCTAGGAAGTAATAGCTTCTTAAGAGGTACTCCCTGACTGAGTTAAACTGCCCTTTATGCTATGAGACTTCTGAGCCTCATAGCCTGGGGATCGAGATTTACAGTGTTCGGAGGTCTTATCTAGTTAATGTGGAAGGTGAACAGAGTGCTCCTATCCTAGGTGCCTAATGACTACCTAACTACTGGAGATTTACCGCCCGGATTTCCATTCGGTTTCCATTGCGTTGGCCGTTTGCTTCGGGATTGAACGTTCAGCGTTTCCCTAGCCGTCCCGTATACTCGGCTTACCTCTCGTTGGATATCCTCTCCTCTTCGCGCCCATACCTCCCATGTCTCTGTAGGCATGCCGGTGCCCTGTATGTCCCTCTCCAATGACGTCTTCCACGTGGAACACGGTCCTCCGATCTTCTTTTCCTCCGGCTGCATGACTTAAGCTTGCTGTAGAGGCTGGCTGGCCGGTCTTCTTAGACCACGCGCCCCGCAGTCACTTCCCGATGCAGTGAGCCGTCCAATACATCAAATACATATCCGACTCCCATCATATAAATAATGTAATCCAAATCCTAGCAACCTTGTTCCAAAACATCCAAAACTTAATACAAATCCTAGTAGCCTTTTTTACATGTAAAATGTTTTGGAACAATAAAATTTTTCATTTTACAGTAAAATGGAAATTTGCAATTTAAATGCAATTTATTAAATTATGTAAGGATGAACAGACTATCGATGACTGCGATAATAAATAATCCTAATAATATAAAAGAAATAATTAATATTATTGGCAATCTCCAGCATCTGTGTGAATCGTACAGAGTAATAATATTGAATATGTTTACATTGCTTTTAATAATAAAACTACAGTACGCTGGGCTGCTCACATACACAATTATATGCAAAATTGATATTGAAATGACAATATTGTAATAAATACCAACGTTTTCAACATTCCTACCTCTTCTTTGAATGATCTATAATTGTGGTTACACTCGTAAAATCTTATCATTGTTTTTATTGCCAATTATAAATTTGCCATTGAAATACAATTTATTTAATTACGTAAGGATGAATAAACTATCAATGACCACGACAATAAACAATCCCAATAATATAGATGAAATAACTAATATCATTGGTTACAGTTTTGCAAAAATGTTTAGTTTTAAACGAAATGGAAGCTTTGTAGACCTTTCATACAGCAAAATTCAATACAAATCCTAGGAGCATTGTTAACGTGCAAGATGTTTATTCCTAAAATGCTTCGTGGGCAATATAATGGAAATTTTGCAAACTCTTATATAATACATGTTAGCGCAAAGTCAATAACAAAAGATTTCGGTCTGATTCTTGGAATTATGAAGTCCAGGGAACGTATCACATTACATCATACATTACGCCCATAAATGGTCTGCGAGACGGCTTGCCCGAAATATTGAAGTGTTTGTTGATATTTTAGTAAAAGAATATTATTCAGAATGTTAGCTCTTGCGGCGTGCGGGTAAGGGTTGTCTCCTGGGTTGGTTTTAATGCCAGTGCAGAGCGTTCTTTACCTTTGTATTTTATTAATTACAAATTGTGTATTGCGTTTACACCGTGTGTTTCATTAACTGTTGACATACATATCCGACGCCCAACACATCAAAACTTAATACAAATCCGAGTAACATTTTTTACAAGCACAATGTTTATGCCTAAAATGTTTGGAACAGTAAACTTGTTATTCCTAAGCTGAATGGAGGTTTTGTTTGCCTTGTACCGCCACGTCAAATCAGTATTTATGTTGATTTGAATTTTACCAAGAATTTCAGTCCCAAGTCGGCTTGCATGCCAGCCCCCTGTACCCTTGCCGCTCCTACCCAACCCCAAACAGCCCCCACCGATGTCTACCCGCCTATGCGACAATCAAGTTTCCCTTGTTACAACATTCACCCGTTTGAAATTCTATTTCAATTTTATTCCATTTTTTGTAATTCTATTAGGCTACAATACTACAAAAGGACACTTATCTTTGTTTGATCGTCTGCACCCCGAATGCTTCCCTGAAAGCCTCGCCGAATCTTCAAAACCGCACGGGAGCACGCAGAGCCTCCTTGGAACAGGTGAGCTCGATTGCCTACACATTTCACTCGATTCTCGCACCGAAACAATCCCAGCAGCCCGCCCGAAGAAACCCAAAGCATGCTCGTTAAGGCCCGCTTATTTGCAGTATTTTCATGCGGAGACGCGGCCAAAGGCGACCACTCCGCTCGACCGCCCGAGTCGGAGTCTTGGAAAAATTTCTGTGAACATTGTGAAAAACTTATTTCGGAAGACTGGACAAAACATTTGGGAAATCTATCATTTGAAAATATTCCTCGTTTCATTATTTCAATTGGGGAATCTGATGTGATTCAGAATCGGAGGGTGCCGATGATTCAGATACTTCTAGTAATATCATGAAGGTGGAATAGGGTAGGGGATATTCGTGTGGCATCTAAATTGTGAATGAGTGTTTTACAGTTTTTATCTCGCCCGAGAAAAACACTGACTTCAGTGGAATACGAACTTGGGTTTCGTAGCACTAGAGACAAACAGTCAACCACTGGACTACCATAATATCAATTTGAAACATGAGCGGCATGGACGTTAATTCTCCTTAATTTGCTGCAAGACCTAAATATAGGACAACAAAGAATGGCGTGGAATAGGCTCTGTATACATACGATTTGAGTTCAGAATTCTCGTGTAAAAAAACAGCAGATTTGGAATGTGTTACGACAACTTTTAAATTATAGTTATTATTTTATTTATAATGAAATCATTATTATATCTAAGTATTATACACCAATATTGAGCAGAAATAGGCGGACGTTAAATGAACAAAGAAGCTCCACTGGCAACATTGCCTGCTTTCAAAAAAACATAACCTCCATCAAGAAAAACTACCATATCCCAACTTAACTAATTGACAAATTTCATTGATACCACACATTCCCCCAGATTTCCACAGCCTACTAAGTGGGAAATCAATCCTGAATAGATTATAGGGCTTTTATTTACAATGAGATCAAAAAGTCGAAAATAGTTGGTAGCAGATTTTTGAAAAATCCCTATAATTCGAATAATATTATGTTGGCGGGACTGAATTGGCCAGTGCAGCGCATGCGCACATTTTGACATTTGTATTTTAAACTTACTGGCGTGTTTTGAAAATAATTTTGTGTATTTGTTTAATTTTTATTATGCAAACTGCCTTTTTCACAAGAGATAGACACGTTTATTGTTATGGTTTATTTCCGTACTGGCCACCAAAACGAAAATAGCTTGTGGACGTACTTCGCTATGTTCAATTTTCACAACAATTTCCAGAAGATCTCGTCACCTATCCTGTTTATGTGCAACATATGCAAATTGTTATTGATTATTTTATGAATACAGGAAGTGTTGTTGAACGGAAAAGATCTGGCCGACCTAAAATAATTACAGAAGGTGTTATTGCTGATGTACAACAACGCATGCAAGCAAGTCCTAACAAATCTCTTCGTAAATTATCTGCACAAACAGGTAAGCAAACGGCATTAGTTTATATATAAATTTAAGATAAAATCTCTAGTTGTTCTATTTAAATTTCATGTTTTTTATTCCCAAAATCCTGTCGTTAGTGACGCCACTGAACTTCTACTAGTTACCTTTTTTTTAAGGGCTGCCAACTATTTTTGACTTTTTGATCTCTCTGTATTTATTTTTCATGAACGCAGGACAAAGCAAACAAGCTGCAGCACTAATGACCGCGAGCGAGATAAGAAAAAGTGCGTGGAGTGTCCGCAGGCGGGCTAAACATATTCTTCTCTGCTCTCTGTGATTGTTAAACACTAAAAATAAGCTCCTATGCGAATCGATGTGACGCCGACTTTGTACAAAATTCAGTAGGTTTTAGAAGATGAATCTACAAAATTTCGTAAAACCACTTTGAACAAAATTTTGTACAAAATTCTGTGGTGTTATACAGGCCTTAGTCGACACCAAAAATTCAAATATTTGCTACTGTGAATTATTATATAATAGGGTGTGAATAATAGTAAACGGATATTTAAAAATTTATTATACGAATTGATCAGATCTACCAACAAGCAACATATACATATAAGATACACATATTAATTGGATTAATTTATCATTATTACTTGACTACACATGCAAAGTTACACTAATAATTATTATTATTATATTTGTTAGTTAGTCTTTGGCTTGACTGGCAAGTGATGTATCAGACTGATCTCGGTCCTTCATGACACCTTCCAAATCAGAAACTGCAGCAGAAACTTGGAACAGTCTACCAAAAACATCAGCAAGGTCATTTTCTTGACTTGTAATAACAAAACAATCTGTAACGCAAGAAATTAGATTATTACAATACATTCATTAAGTTCCCATTTACCAGGCCTATCGTGCACAGCTTTCTTGCAGTAAATATTCAGTATAAAACTGATGTCATCATTAGCATTTATTTCTCCATCTCTGTACAACTGACCCCTGTGATGCTTAACAAATGATATGGCTGCAGACCACTTTTCATTGTTTATAAGTTCTTGAAGACAAGCCTCAAGATCGTCAACATTTATGGGTGCAGGTGAAGCAGCAGCAGATGACACGGGCGTTGGGGTACCTCCATCTGCTTCTGTGTCCTCAATGGCTCGGGTTAGGGCACTTCTTATTAAAATTATTTCTGATGTTATATCCTTGAACTGAAACAGAAAAGTTAATTTTATTTTTTGCTATAATTAGAAAAACAAGCACAAAACTTCTTATAAAAGATAATTACTTACTTGTGAATTTCTCAAAGTTGAAACTAAAGTTGAGATCATCTTGTTGGCAGCTTCAACCAACAGCAAGAGTTGGAAATGAAGCTTGTAGAGGGCTTTTCCTAAGTTTAACAAAAACTCGTCGTTTTGAGAGTCTGTTTGTTGCCCACTAAGCATTTCCAGTTTTAATGAAGTTTTTACAGCATCGGAATACTGAAAAATGAAAATTAATATATTCACCTACTTCATGACGATATCCTTAATGATAAACGAAACAAGGCATACCATAGTGGCTTGATCCTTCTTATCACAGAATGTTTCCAAGTGTTCTTGAACTTCAAGCATCCCATAGCGCAAAGTTTCAGTGAGCTTTGAATTGTTCAGCGACGAGGAGTTAAACCAAATTATGTGAGTAGGCAATATGCGATGCGTAATAATATCAATCATAGAATTCAGTCTTGAACTTATCAGTCTAATTGTAGGCAGTCCACTGGACGCTGACTGCACCAAGTATGTGCAAGATTCGCGAGTGACCGTTATGGTGGCATTGCAAATATTCTGAAAGAAACTTCTTATGAGTATATTTAGCAATTTTTTTTTATTTATGTATCAACCTTAGTGAGTCGTTGTAGCTGATGGAAGAGTTGCAATGTGTTGGCGGGAGTTTGAACCACTGAGCTCTGCAGATATGAGGTCCATGATTCAACAGTGTCGTTTCTTGTCGTAGGCCGAATATTCATTAGGCTTGATAGGTTTGGAGAGGCATTGCATGGTGTGACATCTCCCAAATCACCCGTGCTTGAGCCACTGTAAAATTATACATCATACAAATATGAACTTTTTCTTCCAATTTGTAGCAAAAGACACCAACAAATGGCAGGAAATATCACAGAGCTGCAGGTCTTAATGACCTGTAAATCTGATTATATAATATTGTAGACAAAGTATAAGAAAATCTATTTAACTGGTTATCAATAAAATGTAATGTTTAGACATACTACTGGCTATACAACTTTGTGATGCCAACCCAGAATACAAATGATGTCCCAGGTCGCCAACAGGGTTTATAAATACTTTTGTTCTTATTAAATGGTGTCCCCAGGTCGCCAACAGAGTTTATAAATACTTTTATTCTTATTAAATGGTGTCCCCGGGTCACCAACAGGGTTTATAAATACTTTTGTACGTATTAAATGGTCTCCCCAGGTCGCCAACAGAGTTTATAAATACTTTTGTTCTTATTAAATGATGTCCCCAGGTCGCCA
>JABXWE010000418.1:0-41021 GCA_014611495.1 Limonius californicus | reverse complement strand
CAGATGACAACGCAACCATAAAGATCAACAGCCCACCACCAAGAGCGAATGGAGAAGGAAACATCCGAGCTACTCGATGTGGCAGGCAAGTAATTCCACCAAGGAAACTCGATTTATAAAAGGAAGGGAGATGTCAGGACAAATGTATTTTGTACACCTAACGTATATATCATATTCTGTATGAAATATGCCCTTAGTATAATAATCAACGTGTATGACTGATGTACGAACACAATAAAGAATGTTACTTCATGACAACAGCCATTTCCACATTTATTTCTACTACTTCTATTTCATTCTTATCTATCTCATTGGAGTTTTGCATCCGAACTCACGCTTTCTATTGTATTTGCGTGTTTGCCAAAAATCTAATGTTATTGGAACGATTATTATGGAACATTACTATTTTTTTGGAAGCTTAAATTATATGGAGGAGTGGCATCTTGGAAGGAAACGATTAAACTTGCGTTCCATACAAAATAACCTGTGCATCGCAAAATTTTCCTTAAAATATAATTATTACGAGTATAATTGTAATTGTCTTTATACGTCACAGCAAAGAGAAAAATAAGATATTGAATAGTATACTATTCTAATGCCTAGTTTGAATACATTTGGAATGAAAATTTCTGTTTTGATATAATATAATAATAAAAACATTAAGGTGAGAAAAAGCCTTAAACTACACAGGTAGAAAAATATACAGAAAATAGAGGTAAGCAAATATAATCAAAAACGAATTAATATACTCAGATATACAAACAGTTTTACATATTGGACGAAATATTTTCGATTCGGCATATTCACGAGCGCAATATAAATACTTTTAGTAAAGATTTAAAAAAATATTTACTAATAATAATGCCAATAGCTTACCCCAAAAATTTCTTTACGTAAAACTTTTTAATGGAAGTGATACTAAAGATTGTTAATACACGTCCACGTGCTTCTCCTGAGAACTAGTAGTAGAAACCCGGGTGACCTACAGTTCCATGTTGGATCCGAACCACGGACATTCCATACAAAGCTGTTGGCATTAAGACCCCACGGTGGCCAACCGGATTGGAGAATCGTGTGTGGTGAGTTGCATCTTACGATTTTTATACGCCGCTTTGGTAATGCTGGGGGTTTGAACCCAATCCGACGGTTTTTCCAGATGCTATATCAAAGTGATATCAAAGTAGAATTCCTTAAACTTGAACAGCGTTAATTCAAAAATAAAAATAATATGGAACCGAGAATGAGATCTTCAAAAAAATTATGAAAATGTCATGAATTTTTTTACCGCAGAGGTTTACGCAGACTCTGAAAATGAAAAATTATACAGGATGCTCCATTCGAAATTAGCAACTAGTGGCCAATTCGGACGGAACGGAAATGAAAGAAATTTACAATTAATGTACCATAACACAGACCTAAAGTTTCATTTGAATAAACAGGAAAATATTGTGAAAATCGGGAATGATGATTAAGGTTGAAGATAATACACAAATAAAATTCTCCGACAGTCTCGATTTTCAGTGGCTACTTGTACGCCACAAATTTTGATGTAACAAGTGTTAGCCCGAAGTGTAAATTCATGTAGCAAGTATGAAACTGAAGCTTCCACTGCAAGATGATGGGTCTCGTATTAAATCTTTGCTAACATTCAAAATATCGTCATTTACGATTTACACTGATGCTTTGATAATACTGTTTTGCACGAACTATGAGCAGGGAATCTGTTAGAGTGACTACTGATATTAATTTTATGCTCCTTGTTGGAAAATGTATATATCTAAGAAGTTGTAATTTAAGTACTTGAATTTAACTGAGGCCGAAGACCCGTGGGCTAAAGGTCGGCGTGTTAGACTTTTATGCTAAAGGTGTAGGGTTCAATACCAGTGCCGGAATATATATATATATATATATATATATATATATATATATAATATACACCTATACATACTTATTATATTTGTAATTGAGATGTAGCATCTTCATGTAGATTAATTTCATTTTCATTCGAATAGTTGTTTTTAGACTTAAGTTATTTTCCTTACATAGATTGTAATAATGAAATTAATTTTCCTGCGGCACTAGTAAGTGTCAAAGATCAATAATTTCTAACCACTGTAATAAATACTACTGAAAAGGAACAAACAATTAACGTGCCGCAAATTGAACTATAAAAATTAAACAGTCCCTCTACCCTTGGCAGAATCAGAAGAAGTTGAAAATTCACTATCATGCAATTATTATCACAACTCAATGCCCAACACTCGTTTCAATCTTCTGACCGATCATCTTAAAATTAGTCATTTATTCTGAAGCAAAATAGGTCTTGCTTTAAATAGAGAACAACACAAGGCAGGACGGGCAGTAGAACACGCAAGCTTCGAGTAACAACGACCATAGGTTCTGCCCAATATTACAATTTATAACTAATAGTATTACTAATAAATATTAAGTGTACAAATATCAAGTTTTATTCTACAAAAAGACACGACAAACATTACTGGCGCAGTCAGTTAGGATTTGAAGATTGTGTACAATTCGTTTTCCCGAACGCCACCTTTCAAACCACATCGTACCAAGAGGAATCCAAAGAAGAATCAATAAAAAGGGAATCAATTAGGATTTGAAGATTGTTTCAATTAGTTTTCCCGAACACTATCTTTCAAACCACATCCTACCAAGAGGAATCCAAAGAATAATCAATAAAAATGAAGTCAATTAGGATTTGAAGATTGTGTTCAATTAATTTTCCCAAACACCGTCTTAGAAGTCAGTTCGACCAGGAATCGTCCCTGCCGGAACTAGATGATCTTCTGTAAGTTTTCAGAGATTTCTTTTCCCTATTTCCAATCATTTTTCCTTCACTTTTTCGTTTCCTTCACATAAAATGAATAATAATCAGCAAGCGAATATGAACACGCTGTAAGGCAACAATAACAACGGTAATGTCAATTACGATGATAACCGTCTTAATGACCAACCAATTTTAGATGCAATAAATTTTAAAATGTAATAGTTAAATATAATTCCCGAATTCAATGGTACATCAGCCAATTTACAAGATTTTTAAGTGCGTGCAGAAATTAAAAGAAGAATAAAGCTAGCTTCGGCTGCTTATGGGAAACTATGAAATGTGTTCACAACAACAACATACACCTTAAAACTAGAGTATTTAATCAATGCATACTTCCAACACTCACATATGGATCGGAAACCTGGTCTCCTACTGAAAACATTATGAAAAAAATTGAATTTACACAAAGAAGAATGGAAAGGTCGATGTTGGAAGTACGACTACAGGACAGAAAATCAATCGATTGGAATAGTAAAACAACCAAAGTTGAGGACGTAGCACGACGCATCGCAACCTTAAAATGGCAATGGACAGAGCACTTTTTCGACGAGAAGATGGTAGATGGAGCAAAAAGGTAAACGAATTGAGGCCGAGGACGAGAAGAAGGGATCGCGGAAGACCAAGAACCAGATGGAGAGATGAGAATAATAAGGTCGCAGGAACACAATGAATGGCAACGACGCAGATCGCATAACATGACGACAACTCCGGGAGGCGTACGTCCAGCGATGGAATATTTGAACGCTGGGGATGATGATGATGATTTAATAACTGCAAGCTGTTATGATGCTCAGGTGCCAAATGCTTTTCGTAATAGATTAATTATAACTAAGATAAAAAACAATTAAAAGGTATTGCAAAGCAACTCATTTCGACTCGAAATGTTAATGACTGGTCTTCCATCAGAGCATGTTTTATAACTATAAGTAATTCGGCAGATCAAGGAGATACTGAAACTCTTCACAAAGATTTGCATTATTTGCTTCAAAACACTCAGAAACCCCCAAGGAATTTGGATAAAGTAAGAACTGTTATCTTAAAATATATGTTAGGAAAATAACTTAAGTCTAAAAACAACTATTTGAATGATAATGAAAATAATCTAAATAAAAGATGCTACATCTCAATTACAAATATCATAAGTATATATATATATATATATATAATATATATATATATATACACTGTGTCTATAAAGTAACCCCCCCCCCCAACTAATTTTTGAACGACTTGATATTTTACCACAATATTTGGTGTGCTTTAATGGGAAATTAAATATTATTTTTTAGCCCATGATTAAATTTTCTATCTTTTAAAATGGCGGCTGGGCGCCATTTTGAATTTTTATTTTAAATAGAAAGGGGGGTCGAGTGACACCTCATTTGAAAGGTCTTTAATTCTGCGTCTGATCCTAGAGTTTCAAAGAAAAATATTCAGCCAGCACAAAATTACAAATGTTTGAAGATAAAGAAGTCTATTTAAAAAAGCTAAGAATTACAGCAAAAAGAAATGAACTTAAGTGTTCAAAATGTTCACAATTCACTTCTTGGCACATAAAAAGTCGGTTATGAAATTCCTGCCTTACATTTTCATAAGTTTCTGGAGTGATATTTCTGCAAACTTCTGTAATGCGTTGCTCCAGTTCTTCAATTGTTTCTGGATTTTTTTTATCAAGTAGGTAGTCCACTTTTTCATTTGTTTTTTTGCTGTTTGTTGTCATTTATAAGCTAATCTTAACTACAACTGTCAAGTGTAAATTCGGTTGGCATTTTCACTTAAAAATATCTACGTTATTGTAAATTTAGTTCATTATTTCGTCTAAAAATGCCTGTTTCTGACTTCCTCAACGGACATTTTCCTGGAAAATGGATTGGTAGGCGGGGGGCCTGTGGAATGGCCGGCTCAGTCCCCAGATTTAACCCCCTTAGATTTTTTTCTATGGGGATATCTGAAATCAAAAGTGTACAGAACCCGTCCAGAAACAATTGAAGAACTGGACAGAAGTTTGCAGAAATATCACTCCAGAAACTTATGAAAATGTAAGGCAGGAATTTCATAACCGACTTTTTATGTGCCAAGAAGTGAATGGTGAACATTTTGAACACTTAAGTTCATTTCTTTTTGCTGTAATTCTTAGCTTTTTTAAATAGACTTCTTTATCTTCAAACATTTGTAATTTTGTGCTGGCTGAATATTTTTCTCTGAAACTCTAGGATCAGACGCAGAATTAAAAGACCTTTCAAATGAGGTGTCACTCGACCCCCCTTTCTATTTAAAATAAAAATTCAAAATGGCTCCCAGCCGCCATTTTAAACGATAGAAAATTTAATCATGGGCTAAAAAATAATATTTAATTTCCCATTAAAGCACACCAAATATTGTGGTAAAATATCAAGTCGTTCAAAAATTAGTTGGGGGGGGGGTTACTTTATAGACACAGTGTATATGCAGTATGGTCCTAGTGCACATTTAGCGCTGTTCCTCAAAGGCGCCCCCTTTTAGTGGATAGAGGTTGTTGTTGTGATGAAAAATTCGCTATTATTGAAATATCTAAATCCGAAGGGTGCCATCTAGCGGTAACGTTTGGCATACCTTGCAACGGCCGGTGTACAGCGCCCCCTGCAAAATAACAGCCGGCGACATATCCCAAAGTCCGCCGCTGATATAAGCATTCTGAGTAAAATAGGTTGTGACCAGAATTTCATTTATTTCTTCCATATCTTTGTTTTAGTGCACCTTCTTTGTTTCCAGTGCCTATTTAATTTCGTTTTGATATACATCTTGCTTGGTTTTTAAAGTTTCTAAGTTGCATGAGAATCTTTTTGTTTTTCTCCATTTAATTTTTTTGAATTTTTTCATTTATCTCTATTCTTGCTCTGACCAATCTATGGTCGCTTCCTACTGAAAATCTGTTAATTACACGTACGTCTTTAATTAATTCTTTTGATTTTGTCAGAATATAGCTGATTTCATTTTTTACTATTCCATTTGGGCTGATCCATGTTCATTTTTTATTAGGTTTCTTTTGAAAGAAGGTATTCATTGCGAAGAAATTCTGCTGTTCTAGAAAGTTGTATAGAGCGTCTCCTCAGGGCCTATTTTTCCAATAGGCCCGATAGGCCCCTGAGTCAAGGGGGTCCCACTTTCGACCCAACTGTGACTGTTTAAAACAACAGTTTATTTATATTTAAAAATTATTTGATAAATTTAGCTACCATTTATTATTTATTATTATTACGTTCCGAAATCCCAATTCAACTACCAGAATACGGAAAAGAAAAAAATGTTTTGAAGAAAGTTCCGAGGAAATTGGTTTTGTAAGGCATGAAAACTTTAAAATAAACACTTTTTTTGTAATTTGCGACAAATTAGTCATGGAGTTAAAAACAAGGCAAGAATCTTACAATTCTGTTAATGATATTTTCAATATATTTTTAGTGGATAATTCCAAAGGCGATTTAAAAACACGTCTTAAAAATATTGAACAATATTACAATCAGGATATCGATGTAAATGACCTAGAAAATGAATTAATGCAATTTAAGGAAATGTGTAACTCTAGCAACATTGTTCAAAATCCTGAAAAAATGTTAGAGTTTTTAATCGAAACTAACACTGTCTCAACATTTTCCAATGTTGAAATATTACTTCGGATATATTTGTCAATACCAATAAGTAACGCGTCAGATGAAGGATCATTTTACACTATAAAAAGGGTAAAATCATATCGTAGAAACTCTTTCAACCAAGATAACTTATGATCTTTAGCCCTTCTTAACGTGGAAAATGAGGTACTAGAAAACATAGATTCTAAATGAAATAACAAACCAATTTGCGGAAATAAAAATGCGCAAAAGAAAAATTTAAATATTTTAATTTAATACGCTTTAGGCTAGTAGGAATGTTGATTTTGTATTTTTTTTTCTATTAAGACATTTGTGTTCTGTGTTGGTTCTATTATTTTATTTATTTTGTGTTATATTTATTTTATGTTGACAAAATGATAAAAATGTTGGTTTTTGACAGTACTACTTATTGTTATTGTTTTTTGTTCTATTTCTGACACCAAGTTTTTCGCCTGCGCCGCTATTAATGCTTTCCTAATCCTACGAGGGGGCCCCAGAAGGTATATGAGCCTAGGCCCCACTAAAACCAAAACTAGGCACTGCGTCTCCTCTGTTATTTCTGAATCGATATCCGAAGTTTCCTATCTTTTCTTCATTTTCGTCCATTTTTTTACCAAGTTTTGCATTAAACTCTCCCATGACGATTGTATGTTGGGAATGGGATTCGTCTATTGCTTTTCCTATTTCTTCGTAGAAATCTTCTACTTTGACATCTTCATGTGGTGTGGGGGCATATACTTGGATAAGTGAAATTTTTGTTCTGTTGTTTATTTTTAGAGTTATGGTACAATGTATTACTTGCAAAAAGTGGGTACACGAGACGTGTACAGGGATAACATCCACTGCAGTCTCGTACACATGCGATTTGTGCCAGTAGGTATTACTTGTAAGTATTATTTCTGAATGTTAGGAATGCTATACCTTTTGTATTAATAAAGAAACAATATATATTTTATTAAAAATTTGTTTAATATCATTTTTCCCGCAAAACTTACCTATAATAAATACAGTTGCACGATTTAGGCAACCGCTGGTACGATTTAAGCAACTGGTCTCCTAAATCGTACCACGTACAAGGTTTATTAGATATTAAAACCAGGGCCACACACTTATAGTTATAAATTTGAAAAAATATGTGTCTTATAGTTAAATAACCACTGCATATAGTATACTATTTACTTTTTCTAAGAATTTTGTTCATACCTCATCATCATCAACTTCATCTGACATGGAGCTGACTCGAAGGCCGATCCTGGATACGCCAGGCCCACCCCATGCCAGTAAGGTAGGTAGGAATTTTCGGGATAGGGTGGGATCGGGGGGGCATTGCACAACGTTAGCATGTCTGCAATGCATACCGCAAGACACCGCTGTGGCAACACCAGGTAGTTAGTAAGATACGCCTCAATGGGATGTTGAGTACGTACCCGAGACCGTTATGCTCTGAAGCTTGATAAAGAACTACAATGGCCGCTCAAACTTGTGACACTTAGCTTTTATCTGCGTTCGAAGTTCCCCTCTGTGGTTTGTGGCCTGTGTCGGTCTCGGTTCTTTCCCCTGTGTAGGTCGCACCTTGTAGAGACGGCAGTGGTCCTCCCCTCGCCCTTCCCCTTGTGGATTGTTCGACTTGAAAAACACGACTGAACAACGAATATATGTATGTACAAGATCCACTAAATAAACCTATTTGCAGTTATTCGAACTATTAAAATTGAATCTAGTTAGCCTTTTTTATAGCGCAAAGCTTTTTCGAGCGCCTGCCAGCGATTCAATTTTGTTCATACCTTATAAAAAAATAAAATGCAAAAAGTGATACGATTTATGGAACCTTACCCTAATCCTCGCAAACTACTGTTCCAAAATAATTTTATTAATAGTGTTTTTCTTTTATAATTGTGTATAATTGCATTCCCCCCAACATGCATCCCCTTCCCCCATGAAAGGAGTTTGATTCAGAAAGCTGTCCCCCCTTCCATTTTGAGCTGGATATGACCTTGCCCTACCTCTGTATAAACTAAAAATCTTCCACATAGCATTGTTGGGGTTTTGGAAGATTGCCAACAAATATTATATTTGACAACTTGTTATGTGATTTTTAAATTTGCCGCTACACTTTATTAATTCCGTAATTTGTTTGCCGCTTCGTAAGAATTAGTATCGTTATTTTAATTGAAGTCTTATTTTGGGTTACCGTTTCACTATTTTGTTTTGTCTTTCGAAGCTCGAGATGTGTTAACAGTCTCCTTTGTGTGAAAACTGCAGACTCTTGTTTTTTCCGCGTTTGACCTCTGACTGTTCCTAGAGTTCTCGTGTCCGTTATTCCAGAACTGTCTAGAACTTCTTGCGTTACATTTTGTAAGGTGGTGCAGTTTTCAGGGGAGAAGTGCAGGTCCCCATTGCATTTTGAGTTAGTTCATTTCCGATCCTTGTGGACTCCGGTCGCCCGTACGGGGGCCGTAATTACGTTAAGTGCTGCAGGGCGGCTCTCGGGTTTTTTCGAAAGGGGTATCTGTTATGTGTTTTCCGTTTCGCTGTTGTACCAAGGAGTATTTAACAGGCCGTCGGCTACTGCCGGATTAAAAAGGAATAACTTGATTCAACCCCAGTAAAAGGCAACTCTTTGGTGAGTTGACCAATCGCCTTTCGGCGGATCATCTTCGAAGCCCAACGCCCGTGGTTCTGCAGCCATTTCTCCTTACCATCGAAGGTTGCTGTCTTCGCTGGCGTTCATCGTGAGCAACTGGAAATCGCCGTATATTGTGCCGTCTCCTCTTCAGGGTAAAAACTAAAGTTTTGTGTTTTGTGAAGCAAAAACCTACGTGCAACTTGCAAAATTCAATATCATTGAATCGTTTTTTTGGTATCTGGAAACAGGAAGCGACCTTCAGTTGTGGACTGTATTTGAAGTATAAAGTATGAGAAATGTTGTTTTATATGGTGTAATTTTCCTGTAAACTCTACGCCGTTGGCCACACAGATTCATGACAACATAAATATTGTGCCTCAACAGCGACGAGTTTCTCTGAACGTTCAAGAATTAAAATTCTGCAATTCAAACTTGTTGCGTTATAATTTGTCATTTCGTTGTATTGTCATATGTCAAATATTTCATTATATGTGTTTTAAAGTTTACTGTCTCTTATTGTGTCTATTGTACCTGCTGGTGTAAGAATTTTGCGAGCTTTAAACATATAGGTGGAGGCACAATAAAAGGTAGGTTCCATCCCCGTGAGCTGTTGGCTTCTCGGCCTTCCACGAGGACCTACACAATCAGCTGGACTTGGAAGGTGGCGCCCACTTATTTTGACTCACCCTATACACAACTAAAGATTTTCTCCCATAAGCAATTTTCACGAACTCCCCCTACTCCTCTGAGCTAAGCTGTAGGCCATTTTCCATCAAGTTTAGTTACGAATCGATGAAAAAGCTCGATTGGCCCGTAACAAACTCATTCATTGCTGAATAAGCTATATGTTCTCAGAATATCTGTTGTATAGGAAATGTTTTACGTCCGTGCAGAATAAAAGCGTGGTTAGGATAATTAACGGGGAGGATTCTTAATCTTAGCGTAGATGCTGTCCATAAATATTAAAATTAAAAATTTATCTTTATTCTGGAGGCGTTCATACATATTTTACTTAACGATTAGTTTATAATGGGATTTATTTGCTGCTTCTAAAAATACACAAAGGAATTAATTACAGCTAAATCTTAAAAATAGGCTTACAAAAAAAGAAACAGTACTGTCAATATCTTCATTTATTACTGATTCTCCCACAATTAAATATTATTCAACTAATTACGTAAACAAATCAAACTAGTGCAGTGAAATAGTGAAAGTTTCTTGCAAACTAACGCCCGGCTTGCGGATAGTAAGGGTCCTCTGCTCTCCATCATAGGTAGTCTTCAGCTTCGTAGTTCCCAGTTCTGTAAAAACATACTTGTAAATCTTGCAAGCTCGGAAATACGACAGTACATACTTTTACTGGTAATCTTAGCTGATGTTACATCAGAGGGCGGTCCCAAGATGACTACCCGCTCCAACCAAGCCTTGGTTGGATAACTTGCACCATTATCGATGAAACTGTAAAAAATTTTAATTTATGAAATCGTTCTAATATGCAGGGAAGAGAGGAAGCAGTTAAACAAAGGGCAAGTGGACGGAGACCCCAACCTGTAACATTCCACATACTAACCTAACCTCCAACAAAAAATATTATCACGTGATTTTTCTTCCGCTCAATGTACCAACAAAAATTGCGTGATTTTCAGCGTGGTGACAATGGAAACATAACCTTAAGCGCCATTTACGAAAGTGTGGTAGAATTTTGATAACAATTTTAGAGGGACCTCTTATGAAATTGTGCATTTCTGTGTTTCAACGATTTGCTACCACAATCCACTACCAAGTAAGATGGAATTTCGGCAATTTGTTAGGCAGTTTAAAACTATGCACGGAACCTAACCTTCACATATTGTGCACGCAACACGCTTTTATTTCAAACTGGGCTCGTAACATCAAACGCATAATAATCGTGACACTACAAGAGCTCTAAGAGTCTGTCTATTTTTTTTCTATCCAAAATTGACGACATGTGCTCACAACACTGACATAGCAATTGTACAATGAGGTTATGTGTCAAACCCATGTGCCAATACTGGATTCTTTGCTGAACACGAAAACCTTACCTGCTTTTAAGTACGCCGTCTTTGTAAGTAAACCGGACATACAAATACTTTTTGCTCTTGTAATTAAAACTCTCATAATCATCAACATACAGCGTGCCTTCGGCGGAGTTCTAAAAAAAATTAAATTAGCTCATTAAACCAACAAGATGAACCGACATCACTTACATTGCTATCAAGAGCCACATAAAGGGTGAAAGGATCATCATGGGTGATAGTAGAAGCCCGGCGGGGCCTGTCCTTCCTGGAAATAATGCTGCCACCACGGTAATAAACAGGAACCTGCAATGGGACTATTTAAACCAATTCATTGGCATGAACGAAAAACATTACCTTATCCATACTGACGGGAATGTTAACATTACCAGTACCGGGGTATGGTTTAAAGTCTTCGATATCGTACCAGACCTCTGTGGCGCCACCCGGAAAGTATACATTGACCGTAGATACACTGGATTCGGTTACAGGACGTGCGAGTACAGAACGACCTACAATTTTTTTGTTTAATTTTATTTTTCACAAGTTTTGATAAGTTACCAATTAGAATTTCATTATCAACATCAAAGACGTTTGTATCCGCTGGGTAGTGGTATATAAGTGGCCGAATTACGGGCTCCCCAGTGCGGGCATGTTCCCAGAACAGAGTGTACCACAAGGGTAAATGGGCATAGCGTTGCCTCAAAGCATTTCGAATGCGGGTGCGTACATCTGGCCCATACAAATATGGTTCGCGCCGTTTTGTGTCCAGATGGGCGTGCGCTCGGTAGAAGGGTAACCATGCACCTGTCTACATTAAAAAGTAAGTAAAAATATCACATTAGGTAGCATAAATTTTCACCACAACTTACCTGATACCATCTTTGTAGCAACTCTTCATCTGGGTTATTAAAGAACCCACCAACATCAGCCCCGCAAAAGCTGATACCACCCATGGCCTCGGAGAGGCACATGGGTAGACTAGCGGTCAAATGGGACCATTCTGCTATATTGTCTCCTGTCCAGATAGCTGCATACCTTTGTGACCCAGAAAAGTGAGCACGGGTTAAGATGAATGGCCTTAGCTTATTGCCGCCACGAGCTAAAAGGCCCTGGTAGGTGCTAATGGTCTACAAAGCAATTTCGTTATTTTGTAGTTGTTGAGCTTACTCCGATGGGCTTACATGGTACAGTCCATAGACGTTATGGACGTGTCGATGTTCCCAACCACCATAGTGTACACAGTCTTTAGGCATGGTAATTTCCGGACCATTGAATACCGACGGCTCGTTCATGTCATTCCAAATGTAGAGGTCCTTGGTGCTTCCAGGGAACTTATCCAGGCTATACAGACCCGTGAAGTATTCTCTTACCTTGGGGTCAAAGAAGTCGGGGTAGCTGCTTGAACCAGGCCAGCACCAACCTAGTAATAAATTAGAAAGACATACAATTTTATTTATGGAAATTAAACGGTTTTGCATAAAAATATAGAGTGGATTTCTGGGACTATATCTCCCTTATTATTAAAAACACATAACAATCCTTCTATGGGGTATTTATTCAGTGTGAAATTCTTTTATAACTTCCCTTATTGCGCAAAATACTGAAAAATTTTATTTAATAAACGATGAAAAACTATTTATTGTTATTTATTGTCATGATATTTTGCCTTGTATTTTCCTTCTCTACGTTACCTTTGTGTTAACTTTAGTTGGTTTGGAGTACAATGTTTGGCACATCGGAATATGTGATCAAGGATGTTCATTCAGTTTTTAAAAAGACGTAGGCGTAGATCGAATGAGATCGTTGAAGTGTTTCGATTGGCCAGACATGAGGGTTGTCAGGGGAATGAGTAAATATTTGGGGTAAAAAGAAAAATGTAAAAAGCTGCGGACGTGAAAAACTGTTCACAGGAATCCGGGCTTGATAAATAAATTCGAAATTAAGTTATAACAGTGTTAAGTTTAGAATGGAATATGTTTGGGTTGTTTGTAACTTTACTAAACTATTAAAAGTTGGAGTTTAAAGAAACTGGTAATCTTTTATTTGGAATGCATACAGATTTAATGACAGCGAACTACGAAGGTGTGGAACTACAATTTATGAGCGACCCAGTAACTGAGATAGACCCCTATGAGAACTTAAGTTGAGTTAGAAAAGTACGCTGCTGTCCGTACACGACAATATTGTTTGGCTTCCAGGAATTCTTCCGCGTAGCAACTTCTTGGTTCTAGGACGGACCGGGCTGGTTGTCTTGGCGACGTTTCAGCAAAGTCACATTTGCCATCTTCAGGTCTTGTCAGATAACTTTCTGCTGGTGCTTCTTGTAATACGACTGTTGACGTTCGTTTCCGCCGGGGGCATATATATATATACATATATATATATATATATATTTCTTGATGGTTCCGTGTTGTTGCGCTTTGTTGGTTTCGGACTCGGTTGCGCGTGACGGAACCGGCTGTGGCTGGAACGTTGTGATTTTGCTGAGGTGGTTTTGTGTTCGCTTGTTGGTTTTTGTTGTTTGTTTTTTGGCGCGAACCGGTTTCCAAGCGGATGGTAGTTTTTGGGTGTCGTCATGAGAATTTAGGTTTCTTGGGTGGTTCTCGATTTCTATAGCTTCCCTTATTATTCTCGATTTCAGGTGTCCTATGTTGGCCAGTACTTTGGTGTTGTCGACAGCAATTTTGTGAGATGATGTGCTTACGTGTTGTGCCAGTGATGAAGTCTTCTCGTTCTTTCGTACGGCATTTTCGTGTTCTTCTTTTATCACATTGACTCTTCTGTTTGTTTGACCTATGTGTGTTTGATCGCAGTCCTGGCAAGGAATGTCGTAGACACCTTGATTCTCCAGGGGTATCCTTGTTTTGGGGTTTCTTAGAATGGAGCTGATTCTTCTGTTGGTTGTGAATGTTGTTTCCACATTGTATCTTCGTAGAATTCTAGAGATTCTGTATGTTGTTCCTTTTGACGTATGGCAAATGGGCTTTGGATGTAGGTTTTTCTTTTTCATCCTGTGGCTTAGCTCGGCTGGGTTTATGTGTATCATTGATGGTTTGATTCTTGAAACCATTTTGTCGTAGAGCTCTTCGAAGTTTCTTCATTTTTTGGTCTATGTTTTCTGGGTCTGCGAGTCGTTGAGAACGGGTGACCAAAGTTTTAATCACTGATCGAAGTTGTGCCGGATAGTGGCGCGGCTCCGCATTAGGATAGCGGTCTGTATGAGGGGGTTTCCGGTACACCGTGTGTCAGGTTTCCATCCGATTTCTTTTTGGCCAAAACATCCAGGAACGATAGTTGGTTTTCTGATTCCATTTCCATCGTGAATTTGATTTTTGGGTGGAGACTATTTAGATAGTCCAGGAAGTTGTTAAGGTGTACCTCTCCATGGCCACATATCGTAACCAGAGTATGGGTTTGTGTACTGCCGTCTCTAGCGCTATTTGTTCTAGGTTTTGCATGAATAGATTCGCTATGACTGGGGATAGCGGAGAGCACATTGGTGCGCCTTCTATCTGCTTGTACTGTTGGTTGTTGTGCAGGAAGTACGTGTTTTTGAAGCAGTGTTTCGTCAATTCCATTATGTGGGCTGATCATATTTTTGTTTGATTATGTTCAGAGATTCTTCTATGGGAACATTGGTAAACAGTGACACCACATCGAAACTTACTAGTAACCAGCCTGGCTCTACGTTTTCCTTCCTCAGTTCTTAACACAAGATGCGGCTTCTTCGGTGTGAGGTTGTATCTGTTTTGCCAGGTATCTTGCCAGCTGTTGCAGAGAGGATCCTATTGAACTGACAATTGGCCTGAGAGGTGCTCCTGGTTTGTGTACTTTTGGTAGCCCAAAGTTTCGGACATCTGGATAATTTCTCCCTGGGTATCAGCTGCTGTTGTATATCTTCGGCGATATGGCTCTGTTTGATCTTGTTCTTTTTTGTAGTTTTCTCTAGGTATGTGGTAGGGTCCGTGGTGATGAGCTGGTAGGCTGGATCTTGTAGTAGAGAGTTTATCTTGGAGTTGTATTCCACAGCGTCCATAACTACTGTTGCGCTGCCTTTGTCTGCACGTAGTGTGATGATGTTTTTATTCATCCTTAGTTGCTGTAGAGCTATTCATCGCGTGATATGTTCCATTTTGGTGGTTTGGAGGTTCATAAGACATGAGAAACGTTTTGGAGTATAATTTCAGCTGTGGTTTTGTCTATTACTGAGACAACTGATTCACCTCCACAAATTATGTCCTCGACAGGCAGGTGGATGGGGGCAACTGCGAAGTTAAATCCTTTACCTAGGACATTTTGGCAGCTTCATCCAGTTGGTGACTTGAAAGGTTGTAGACCACTTTCACTGACTGTGGCTTTTCAGCGATGTTTGTTGGTTTCTGTTCTGATTAGAGCCGATTGAACTTTTGTTTTTGTTTGTTACTGATCAGGGTTGTATTGGCTTCAGCCCTGAACTCACTCAGCTGGTCCACAATTTACCAAAGTAACGGATGGATGGAGTTACTTAGTTGAAGATGTAGGCGTAATAGCTGTTTGTTGACCTGGTCCAGAGTTCTTCTTATGTCAGGGATGGATTCTCTGATTAAACTGAGGCTGGCCCTTTTGAGTATGTTCTCTGTTTGCTTGGTTTTCTTGTGGAAGGTTAGCTTAATGCTTTTAGGGATGATCTTCTCATCTCGAAAGCGTTATAGGAACGTCAAATCGCATAGCAATTTGCAGCAAACACAAAACCATCTCAACAAAATCTTTACTCTTATTTTTATACACAGAGTGGCCCACCGAAATCGATAAACGGGTGTTTTGTAGCACTTAACCTCAATTCATTGAAAAAGGTCCAAGCACGTCAAATTAATTTGCCAGGGGAACATGTAATACAGCGATTTCCGTTCAACTATATTCAACCCCAAAATTGAGGTGATTTTCCCTAAAAATTATAAATGGTAAGGGGTATCAAAAGACCGCTTGAAAGCTCGGTGAATTTGCTTCCCTGTTATATTTTTAATTTTGGATTTCGAGCATCGGTTCCCGCGAAAATACAGTCCAAAAAATGTAGGTACTGCTCGAAACGTCGTCGCACATTCTGGCCCATTTGTGAAATGATATAGACGGCCTTCGTGGACCATACCTTAACGTAAAGATTTGAATATATAATTTTTTTATTTTATCATGTCGGTTTCCCGCCGAATTTCGTTGTATTCTTCTAACATTTAAAATAGTTTATTTGATTTGGGAAACAGTTGAAATGATGGCGTTTTTTTTTCGGAAACAATGAATGTGCCAGTAGAAGCGCCGAATTGTTCAAGTTCCTAAATTAAATCCATAGCAAATACGAGTCTTGTTTGAAATCACATTTTTGTAAAACCAAATGAACAGTAAGTACTCTGGCTGTTATAGTACAAAACAAAAAATGTAAATTAATTTCGGAAAACTTTAGTTCTATATATATATATATATATATAATCTATAACACATGCTTAACACGCCAATCGTTTTCAATTAGGGACGCCCTATAAACGAATCATGCAGTTCATAACAAAACCATCAAGATAAATTCACTTAAACATTTAAGTAGAGGATGGAAATAGCCGACACTCATAGATGCATCACGTATTCTTAGAAAACAATTGTCTTATCTGTTGTTGCTCAGTTCCGAAGTGCTGATACACTAGATATGCGATTGTTTATTAAGTCCACTTATTGAAACAGTGCAGGTAAGCTGTTTCCAGGGCCCACTTGTACTGGCACATGTAAACAACATTTATCTGGGAAATCTATTAATTCTACAAGATTTATTTATGGAATAGGTGGGATATTTGGAAAACATATAACTTATTTATTGTTCATTTATTATTGTATTCTTTTTTTGTATTAAAAAAACTATTTTATTTGACAGTTATATTTGAATTACTTTTTTATTCAATTATTTTTTGGTATTGTATTTATTGAAACAATATAAAAACAAATTTTACACATGTTCTGCTACCGTCTGCCGGTCTCAAAAATAGGTCGTCGAATTTTGCCCCCCCCCAGTCTCTTGATTCCAGAGTTTTGGCGTTTTTCGCCTTGAAGATGATCGCTTTCGACAATCACCCAAAATTATAGAATCGCGCAAACCGCAGGCAGCTACATCAATCGGGGTATGGGGTTCCGCTGCAGAGGTAGCACCTTTTGATCGAGGTCGGTCGCATCACTAGGGACGGATCTTCGGACCGCCTGGGGATGGATCTCGACAACTGGTCCTCGAAGGGAACCCAGCTCTCACTTATGGCTCCAAGTGCCACACCCCGGTAAACTGCATTGACCTGCAGGCTAAACTAAGTGAGGGTAAACGACGAACAGGCAAAGTACACGGACATGAGCTGGCATGTGAACGAGGACGGACTTATGATGATGACCATGCAAGGACACGGACCCTGCCGGTAGGGATAAAACGGAATTTCTTTTTTATATGAGATGTCGAGTAAAAATAATTTCATACCCCAGGAAGGTATCGGCAACGCCGGAGAATCCTTCCCCGCTTCGGCGGGCTGTCCCACGGATTCTGGGGGGGACTACCCGACGCCAGATGAAAAGAGGAGGAAGTTGGAGGAAGAAATGATGATGGTGAGTAGAAGAAGCACACTACTCCAAAGAACCCCGCCTAGCCCTGCAAGGAGGTGCCACTCCGTAGGGGACTTAGAGACAATAATCGGGCAGAGGGAGACTAACAATGCCCCTGAGGAGGAAGAAAGAAAGAGGAAGAGAAGTAGAATAGAAGCAGAGAAAGTGCGGGAGAACACAACGGAAAAACCGAATGCTCCACCAAAGGAAGGGCAAAACGAAAAATTTCTCAAAATAATGAGAAAACAATGTGAGGACATAACGGAATGGGCGGAAGCGATTTGCAAGGAGGTGAGAATGCTGGGAAAGTGGATCAAGGAAAATCCCAACACAAAGAAGGAGATAAAGGAAGTAGGCAGAGACCTTGGCCAGCGGGTAAAAAACTGGAAAGCAGAAAGTGGATTGACGCTGCTCCGTGACATCGTAGAAGAAATGGAAGAACAGCATACTACAACCACTAAGCAAATAGGCAGGGGACACGAAGGGAAAAAAGAGGCAACGACGCAGACCGAAGTACAGAAGACCCTCACGACGATCTCGAGGGGCACGCAGACTAGTACTGATGAGCTCTCGAAATCAGAACAGAAAGAGCGGGAATATGTGGCTGAGATACGCGGAGCGATACAAACAGTGGAAGCATCAGGGGAAATCTTGGAACTGGTTGATCGAAGGTGGCCAGAAAAAGCCTATAACAAGACAAAGGTCGAAGTAGGAAACCCGCTAAACAAAAAACAGGGCATACTAGCGGTGATGCTCCTGGAAGAGGAGCAGGAAATGGACCAGGGCTTATCGAAGCAGTTCAAGGAAAGATATCCGGAACTGATGCATACGAAGGGAGACACAAAAGAACTCGTAAGCATTAGCCAGACCACAAAATACCAAAAAGAAGAAGTCACGATTGTCAACGAGCAACACATCGTGAAAGCGCCAGTAGGTCAGGGCACAGTAGAGGAAATCCTGACATCACTAAAGCAGCTAGCGGAAATGGCAGAAGAGAAGAAAGCGGAAGCTGTATATATCCCAAAAATTACGGGAGTAGATACAAATAGGCAAAGGAGATTAGCCGAAATCGTCTTCAAAAATTGCAATACAAGAGTAAACATACATGTACCAAAGGTAGGCAGCAGGAAGGAAGAAGATAAAGAAACAGCCACCAACAATAAGAGGAAAAAAGAAAACAAAGACACAATAGTAATAAAAAACTCGGGGGACTCATATGCCAGCATGCTAAGGAAGGTTAAGGAAGGGATAGTGACTAGTCAGATCAATACTGAGATAAACACCATACGACAAACTAGGAATGGAGACCTCTTGCTGGAAGTGAAGCCCAATGCGAAGTCGGCTAAGACAAGGGAACTGCAAAATGGCACAAAGCTATAGACTGTATTGAAGAAAGCTATTGCCCGATATGCAACCAAAAAGGACATAGAGCAGGAAATGTTAGGTGTAGTAAGTACGCGGAAGCACTACATCAGCAGAAATGGCCACAAAAGTAATACAGATAAACTTGAACAGAAGCTCCAAAGCTCACGACCTACTGGAGCAAACGGCAAGGGAGCTACAGACGGATATATTGCTAGTAAGTGAGCCAAATGAAAACGTAGTCAAATAGACCAAGGGATAGTATACAGACACACCTATAACAGCAGCAATTAAAATCATTAACCCACAGATCAGTATTAAAAAGACTGGCAGAGGAGAAGGGTACTGCTGGGTGGAAATCGAGAACTGCACGTACTACAGCTGCTACATCTCCCCAAACGTTTCAGAGGAACAGTTTGAGAACAACGTCGAAGACTTGGAGTGGAGTATAAATGGGTCCAGTAAGGACAAAGTGATAGGTGGCGACTTCAACGCCAAGGCGCAAGAGTGGGGCGAAAACAAAACAATAAGAGAGGAAGGACGCTATTGGAATGGGCGGGGAGGAACGAACTACAGACAGCAAACGACGGAAAAGTGCCAACATGGACGAGGGGAAGTAGCGCATCCTACATCGACTTAACCTTCAGTACTAGAAAAGTTACACAAAGGATGAAACAGTGGCAGGTACAAGAAATGGAAACCCTCAGTGATCATCAGCACATCACGTACCAGATTGAAATACAGGTAGACGAAAACATGATCCAGATCCCCCCGAAGAGACGGCAGAGGTGGAATGTGAAAAGACTTAACACGGAAGCCTTCGAACAGTCGATTAGAAGAATTCCCGGGGCAGACATGGAAAGGGCGGAACAATTACAAAGGGCAGTAACACAAGCATGCAATGAATCAATGCCCAGTTGTACCAGCACGAACCCAAAGCACAAACCAAAATACTGGTGGACAAGGCAAATAGACCAGATGAGAAAAGAGTGCCTTGCGAAAAGAAGAGAAATGACAAGAGAGAAAAAAGAAGACCAACAACGAGAACCAACTACAAGAAAAGGAAATGCAACTCAAGCAGGCCAGGAAGGCGCTAAAACAGGAAATTAAGAGCTCCAAAAGGAAAAAATGGAGGGAGCTGTGTGAGGAGATAGAAGCGGATACCTGGGGATTAGGTTACAAGATAGTAATGCAAAGGTTGAAGATTACGCCTAGAAGATTGCAGGATAGTTTTGAAAACGAAATAATAACAAAACTATTCCCGAAGCATGCCAGAGTAAATTGGATTATAAAGACACACGAACCAGCAGCAGAAGAACTTTTCACCATGGAAGAACTAGAATCGGCGGCCAGAAGATTAAAGAACAAAAGAGCGGCAGGGACCGACGGGATCACCCCGGAAGTAGCGAAACTGACAATTAAAATAAGACCGACGGAGGTGCTTGAAGTAATGAGCAGGCAGCTCAGAAAAGGGGAGTTCCCAGAGGTATGGAAGGAGGCACGACTGGTTCTAATAAAGAAACCTAATAAGCCAGATGAAGACCCTCGGGGATACCGACCGCTATGCATGCTGAATGTTTTCGGGAAGGTATTAGAACAACTGCTGGCCACAAGACTTAAAAAGGAGCTGAGCGAGGGGGAACAGGACTTATCTAGAAACCAGTTCGGGTTTATAAAGGGAAGATCAACCCTGCAGGCAGCCGGCAGGGTTAGAGAACTAGCGAAAGCCGAAATGGAAAAATCATTAAAGACAAGGAAGTTCTGTGTACTGATCACCCTCAATGTGAGAAATGCTTTCGGCTCAGTACCCTGGAGAGGAATAATAAGAGAGCTAACCAGGCGAAGAGTACCGGGATGGCTCGTAAACATCACCAAGAGCTACCTCAGCGAGCGCAAGATAATAACGGAGAACGGGGAAACACATGAAGTAACGGCGGGGGTCCCCCAGGGATCCGTGCTGGGGCCGGTACTGTGGAACATAGCCTATGACGGGGTACTGAGAGCGGAGATGCCAGAAGGGGTGACAACGCTAGCGTACGCGGATGACTTGGCGGTCGTGGCAACAGCCAAAAAGGAGGAAGAACTGGTGTGGACGGTTAACGCAGCGCTGGACACCATCAGGGCCTGGCTAGGAGAGAACGGGCTGGAGCTAGCCCCGGAGAAGACGGAGGCCGTTATGTTAAGCGGAAGAAAAATGGCACGAAGACCAATAAACTTCAAGCTGATGGGCGAAACCGTGGTGCCAAAATCTTCGGTAAAATATCTGGGAATTGTTTTTGACCGGAATCTTAGGTTTGGTGAACAGGTTAACGAAGCAGCCAAAAAGGCAGGAAAAGCTACAGCAGCACTGTCAAAGATAATGCCCAGAATAGGGGGCCCAGGGGAGGCTAGGCGTAGGCTGCTGGCTACAGTAGCGGACTCCGTTTTCCTGTATGGAGCGCCGATATGGTTAGAGGCTTTCCGATATAGGAAATACAGAGGAATAGCCTTAACGGCACAGAGAAGGATGGCGCTAGCCATAACAAGGGGGTACAGAACAATCGCAACGGAGACTGCGCTGGTGCTAGCGGGGACCATCCCATGGGAGATACAAGCAACGGAAAGAGCAAACAACCAGGGTAAAACTAAAGCTGAGAGGGTGGCAGAGAGGGAGTTAACATTAAGAGCATGGCAAAGAAGATGGGAAGGATGGAGCTCTAGCGCCTGGACCCATAGACTGATACCCGACATTGAAGTCTGGGTTAACAGAACACATGGAGAGAGCGACTACCACTTGACCCAGGCACTCACGGGACACGGCAGCTTTGCAAGCTACCTACATCGGATAGGGAAAACGCCAGTAGGAACATGCGTCTACTGCGCCAATGCCCTTGATACTGCCGAACACACGCTTTTCCAGTGCCCTGAATGGGAAGAAATAAGACAGGAAATGAACAATGAAGTAGGGCAGGTAATACGGCCAGAAAACCTGATAAACATTATGGTCGGGAATGAGGCCGACTGGAACGCCATATTAAGGGGCGTGAAAACTATGATGTCCCGCAAGGAAAGCGACGAGCGAAGTAGAAGAGCGGACCCAGATGAATAGGTTGAACGAGAAGACATAGGATCCAGTGAGCGAGGGAGAAGAGTGATGGATGAGGGAGTTAGGCCGAAGAGAGACCTAGGGCAACACAACAAAACGGAATGGACGGGAAGAGTGTGTATGCGAGGTGTGAAGTGAACGTGAAGTGAAGAGGTGATGGTGAGTGAAAGTGCGAGAATGGTGAATGTTTCGAAAAAGTTGTAGTGGTGTGAGAAAAAAAAAATCAAATGTGCGGATGTGGGGATAAGTGAGGAAGAAGTGGTTAGGGATAAGGAAAGGACAGAGGAAAAAAGGACCAACTAGCGCCGAAGAAATGCTACCTGCGGTTCCGGTGCTGGTGGAGTGGCGGAAAGGGGAGGGGTTTTAGTGGGTAGGTCTCCTATCGATTAGGAGGAATCCCACACTCCCCCGCAGAAGGCGGGGAGCCTATGAAGGTTTCCCCTCCTCTAACAAAAAAAAAAAATCACGCGCTAAAATCTAGCCCTTGACCACCTTCATAATTTTTCCACTTACGGTGTTACAAGTGCTTATCCTATTGTTAAATAATGATTTCCAACTGTATTAATACATTTTCGTATTAAGCACTAGAGAAAATTGTGACAATAAGATCGCTTAAACCCAGGCGCATATAGAAGGGAGGGATAATGTAGGTAATTACCCCCCCCCCCCAACCCTGGCCATATATTTAAAGTTTCATTAAGTGTAATTATTTTTACTCCCTCTGAGTATATCACCTGGATCCACCCCTACTTGAACCACCATCACTCGTTGAAAATGCACTGGTCGATTTATGCCAGGAGACGTGTGTGATTAGTAGCCAGTTTAACAGTTTGTATTTCATTGTAGTCCTGCACAATCCTGTGGAGGTTAATACTGATACTACATATTTAAAAAACAAGACATACGTTCAAAAATTTACCAGCGAAAAAGAAACATTCAATGTGATACGTTTGGCACATCGCTTCTTTTGAACTATTTAAAGAGTGTTAATGCATCTGTGAAACTGTAATGCGGTAGGTAATTGTGTTGTATAAATACATAGACAGGGCATGACGTTGTTAAAGAGCAAGCGAACGAGGAGGCAACAGCGCTACTAATCATGGAGGTTTAGGGGTGAGGGTTAACCCGCTCGCTGACATCGGCCACTCAATTACCGCGGCTTTAATTAGTCCGTGACGGCCCATTGCCAGCTCATTAATACGGCAGAGCGCGCACTCCCACGAGATAGCAGGTAAATCACATCTGACGTCTACCGGCGCGCTGTGGAACCATCTCGTGTCGTTGCTTAATCACCGAATTAATTTAATTGCGCGCTACAAATGGTAATACGCTATGTTTTCGGCTCGTACAGTAGCATAATTCATGTTTATTTGAGCCGACTACTGTTTAAACGCATGTTAACATCTTCCATTGTTATGCAGTACATTCAGCCGTAAAATCTCTTTGACCCAGCGATAATATGTCTGTTGGTTTTAGAGTTTTACTCCCAATAATATCGCTGTTTATGTTTCGCTGTTTATAATACCATGCCTAGTAATCACTTTCCAAGAATTATTTCCGTACAGCGTGGATGATTTCCCACATCACGAAATATACCTCTCTTCCACAATATACCTCCAAACAACAATCGACCTGAACGTGAATGTCAAAAAAGCGCAACATTTGTTTTACAATGTGCTTGGTCTTTTTAAAAGTGTGCATATTTTAAAAATATAAATTGAGGCAGATTGTTTGTGTGGGTGTTAATAAACACCAAATAATATAAAAAATATACAGGGTGTTCATGAATTGCAAGGACAAACTTCTAGGGCTTAAAGTATACATGAAAACAAACATTTTTCGTTAACCAATGTATGGCCAAAAGTGTTTCCTTTCAGGGATAGAGCTTCTCAAAGATTCTTTAAGAAGCGCCTAAATGTAGGCAACTCAATTTACTACCTAATATTTGTTTCCATAACGATGGAAATTAATACATGATAAATAAAGCCCATCCAGAAGCTGGGGGGCGACATTTTGAACATTTACTATAATTTTGTTAATTTTTGAATCAGTTACTGTAAATTTTTCAAATAGTTGATTTTTGCTTTATAATTTTGGTTTTTTCTATGGCTTAGATTTGAAACATTTTGTTAATTAATTTATTTTAAATTTAGTTTGAATTTAAAAATTGGGAAAGAGGACTTTATTTATGCTGTATTAATTTCCGTCGTTATGGAAACAAATAGAAGGTAGTAAATTGAGTTGCCTACATTTAGGCGCTTCTTAAAGAATATTTGAGAAGCTCTATCCCTGAAAGGAAACACTTTTGACCATACATTGGTTAACAAAAAATGTTTGTACTCATGTATACTTTAAGTCCTAGAAGTTTATCCGTGCAATTCATTAACACCCTGTATACTATTTTACCATAACAAATTTGGTGAACCTTATAAAAATAGTGAGAGACGGTACCCGTACCGAAGATAAAATTGTCAAGCATCATTTTCCTCTGCAAGGCAATGGCAAACCAACGAGTTAGTCTACCTAGTAAATCTTCTCCAGTGTAGGATTATTTACACTTCTCGTGGTTCGGTGCTCATGTTAAGCTGTAGGTTCTCTATGACTGTGTTACTTCAAACGCGCAACACATACATAGGAGAGAAGGTCGCTAAGTCTCGTAAGAAATAAAACACTGGAAGTAGAAGATAAAATAGCGGAAAAGTTAACATCGATATTCTACAATGGATTAGGTTAGACGGCGTTGCATAATTATTAAAAAATGATAAATAATATGTCTATTAGTTTTATTTCCAGTGCTACCAATGGCTACATTTCCCTGTTCCAAACACTATTACTAATTATTATGAAAAAATTATCATTTACGAGTGCTTATGTTTCTTTAGCTTTAACGTGAGCAACTTTATGCATAACTTTATGTTGAACCCCTCTTCGTTTGTAACAGATTTTCTAAATATTTCAACCAGGTCTTAGGTAACACGTTTTTGTTTAAGTACTTAGTATTGTAAGTAGTAGCTGTTCTTTGGATGTTCCGATTTGTCAAACCTTAAATAAAAACATTTTCCATCCTCGGCTTCCCATATTCGCGCATGGTTAGAATCCCAGAATCTCCGCAATGTGAAAAAAACCGCTAATGTCTCTAGCCCCCCCCCCCCCAACTCTAAACTTTTAATACTGTTGACTGTGCGTAACATAAAAAAAAGTAAAACCATACACTGCAACAGGTTTGTGCAATTTTTCGAAAGCAACTTTTAATGTTAAATACCTTAAAAAAAAACAGTACTTTAAAATACCTTTGATATGTTACACAAGGAACCATACCATTCATAACTTTAAGGATGTGGCAGCTGTAGTTAAAGGGTCTCCGTCCTGCAATAAAGAAAACAGCGATATTGAAGGTTGAATCGTTTTCAGATAAACAGCCGATATAAATCATTTAGAGGCTCAATTATATTTTACATGTGCACGTTTTTAATAGGTAATTAAATAAATTTAATTTTGCCCAGCACACCTCAGCATCTGTATCATATACAAATAAAACTAAAACTCTAATAGTTCAGACGGTTGGTAATTTGCAATTTAATCTCAAGGCAATTTACTGCCCATCAATGCCAATAACCATAAAATGTTCTTTAGCTGAGGTAATTATAAATCAACAGGAGACAGTAATTACTTAACGGCTTTAGAAGACTTGTAGCTAGCGGACATAGTAAACATATAGACAAATCTGCAACATTTATATATGCGAGTACAAACGTTATTGAAATTAATTAATATAATGCGTTACCTAATTTCTTTTTAAATGAATATTTTAATTTCCCACATAAAATGTTTAAAATTACTTGTTTGTTTGATCATTTAATTCCATTGTTCAATACAATCTTCCTCTTTGTTCTTATACTCTGGGGACTTGCTCTCCACGATTACCTTGATTTTGTGTAATGCCAAAAGATAATACGGGGGCTGTATGATTTATATTTTGCTTTACTAGTCATTGTCGTTTGCTAAAGTTCAGCGCGTTAGATTTCTACGCTGAAGGTTTGGAATTCAATTCCCCGTACAGGAACATTTTGTAACGGCCGTTCTCCCTCGCAAGGCAATGGCACACCAGCGAGGTATTTTGCCTAGTAAATCTTCTCGGGAGTAGAAGTGTTTACACTTCCCGAGGTTCGGAGCCCACGTTAAAGTGTGAGTCCTCTATGTCTGTGTACTTTAAAATGCGCAACACAGGTATTGGAGAGAAGATCGCTACATGTCGTATGAGACAGAGCACTCATGACTAGTATTAACTTTCGTCTTAGACTGCGTCGTCCATGGAGGTAACACCCAGCATAATCAGGTAAGGCCAATCTGTCACTGGACTGGTTGGACGATTATATTTCTTCTTCCGACTGTTGATCTTCCATCGCCTTCCTTATTCCAGTATTCAAGACCTTCTGGGTCATTCCCTTCTTGCTCTCCCTGGGGGTATCCATCTAAATTCAAAATCATCTTTTGGACAATCTGCATTCTTAAGAAATACGCAAACTACTTGAGACAAAGTGTTTTCACTATATCCACTACCTTCTCACCCACATATAGACATCATCTCTTTTCTTCGTTGGATACCCTTGCACTTCGACTTAAATAATCCTATAATCCTTTTCTATAGCAATGATTTTCGTTTTGTATTCATTGTTTAATGTCCATACTTTATTCCAATAACTTTCGAAACATCTTTTTGGTATTATTAAAGCAGGTGCTGATCCCAACACATAGAATTTAAACGCTTTGGATTTTTCGGGCTTTCCTGAATTCTATGTATTATTCTTCTTTTTCTTATATTTTTAAAATTATTCACTTGTCTCAATTATTTATTAGTATTATTAAGAAACTTCTTGATTTTGTTTTCCCTTTTATTACAGATATGTTCAAAGTATTTATATAAATCCATTCATTTGATGGATAGTAACAGTCTACTTTAGTGTTCTACATTGTTGTGTATTTCACTCAATTCTACCATAGAATACAAAGTCATATTTTGTTAAAACTATTAGGTTTAAAACTAATAGATAAATTGGAAATATTGTGTTTAGTTGCAATCGTTAGATTGCAAAAAGTGTTTGCTTTGTTTGTATATCTATATTTTCGAATGTTATCAACCATTTTAGACATTTTTATTTAGTTTCGAAGGTAAATTAAAACTGATAAATAAATTTAAGGGTTTTTTTACTGTGAGCTGATTTGGGGTTGCAGCTCATTAGATACGATTTTTTTATAACTTTAAACTTACGTGGCTATAGATAGATTGGTATTTTTTATACATATTGCAATTTTTATGTCATCGATATAGAAATTGAATTAAATCGTTATATCCTGAGTATGTTAACTGTCTACAGAGCGTTGTTTTCTTGAACACATTGCAGCTGAGCGCTTGCTTTCAGTCCACACCACGTTTTGCATAAGAAATTCTGTAAACAAATTAAACGTTTAAGAGATATCAAGCCACACCACAGCTGAACATGATTCACAAAACAAATATCTGGTTTGCTTTCGTATGTGAATGTTTGACAAATGATTTAGGGGACGTAAAATACTGTACATTTCACAAAATTATTATAAATCTTATGCTCCTACTTTCAAAATATTAAGAGTGCTACATCTTCCAATCAAATCTAGGTCTGCTAGTTTTATATTATACAAGGTGATTTTAAAATACTAAAATAATTTTGATTTTACGTATGCTTATACTAAGTGAAGTTGGAAGTGTATATAAAAAAACAGGATACGTATATAATAAGGAAAAAATACTATCATTATATATTTCAATTGAACAGCCCTATGTTATACAAAATTTATTGAAGTTGGTAGTTGGTGGATTTAAAAATTAACAACAACAAAACGAACGTTCCTGCTCCCACAGATAACTTAAAAGGTGAAACTGGAGAGATAGCAGAAACTGATTGACACATATACATTTTAGATCAATGTTCAAATTATATTATTATTTAAATAAATGTAGATCGTACAATCAAATTAGGGTCTAAAAATGAGTAATTCCATGATACACCGTTGCTTTAAACAGAAAGGGCAATTTTATTGTAGAGCGAAGTGCTACCACCAGGGCCCGCATATAGGGCCGGCGAAGGTTTAGGAAGTTCAAAGGCCCTCATATTGTGTGGTTGATGCATACACGAGTAAATCAGATTAAATAAGTTTACTTACCGTTACAACACATTTGTAACAGGTTAGGAAATTCCTGTCAACATCAATAAATATACTTAGCTCAGCTATCATATGTTTGAGTCCTATACTCCATGTTTCTCGGGAAAGGAAGTGCTTCTATAAAATTATAAAAATCTATACAGGGTGTCCCAAAACGTACCGACAATATTTCAAAGATGTATTCTAGAACTTATTTACAGTCGAAAAGTCCATATAAACATATGTCCTAAACGTAACCGTTAACGAGTTATCGTTTATTTCATAATTTATGTGGCTAAAATTTTAGTTCAACGTATTTTATGAAATAAATCTATTTTTAATACATTTTTATTCTTTTATTTATAAGAAATTTTAAAATTATCTCCATTGTGTTCGATACACAAACCGCACGTCGCAGATGAAATCGCTGCGTTCTTAATATTATTGCTGGGTTATTGCTAATAATATCGGCAGCCTGCTGTATTCTTTGGCGTAATTCTCCTACCGTGTCCACTTCAGTTGCATAAACAATCTGTTTCACGAGACCCCAAAGATAAACATCTAATGGAGTCAAGTCCGGCGAAAGCAATGGCCATACTACGGGTCCTCCTACTCCAATCCATCTTCCCGGGAAATGTGCCTTAAGGCAAGCGCTAACACGAAAACATTGATGTGCTGGTGCCCCATCGTCTAATATTTAATGACACATCTTCCAGTAATAAGGGTAAAGGGTTTTCTAGAAAATATTTGTGCCCTGTATGGGCAAATAGTTCAAATAGTCCAATCAGACGATAATTAAGAATACCAACTATCATATTAACACTAAATCTATGTTGAAAATGCGAGCATCTTCTTAAATGAGGATTTTCTGCAGCCCATTCATGAAAATTATGATAATTATTGATACCATCTCGTGTGTAACAAGCTTCATCGGTTTTGATTATTTTGTACCCAATTACAAAATCTTAAACTAGCTTCAAAATTATTACCTAGAGCTTGGACTCTTTGATGATGACATGGGTGTAAGCGAGTACTTCTTATTATTCTCCAAACCTGGCTTTTACATATTCCAGTACGTAATGCAATTCTTCGCACACTTAAAGACGGATTTTATTGTAATAAATCAAGAACTTGTTCATCATCGTTTATGGGTCTACGGACAACTTCTTGGCCGACTGCATGTCTTGCATTGAAAGTGCCATGTTCACTCAGCAGACGATGAGAATTAAAGAAAACTGCACACGTAGACAGTCTTCTATTGGGATATCTTCTACAATATTCGTGTTGTGCTGTTAAAGAATTTCCATCACACAGACCGTAAACATAATGAATATCTGCATATTCTTCATTTGAAAATATCATTGGTATTGTGAATCACTTGTGAATTACGATGGGAATAAGGACACAAAGATGAAGCCAGTAACTTCAGTATCACATTAATAAACTGACAAGTTACACACAATAATTTATTAAAAACGATGTTCAAGTTACCAAACAAAAGACGCGATAATGGCAACTAAATCAGTATTTCAGAAATCCGATAAACTAAAATTTTAGCCATATAAATTATGAAATTTTTAGGACATATGTTTATATGGACTTTTCGATTCTAAATTCGATTCGATTCTAAATCTGGAATTCATCCTTGAAATATTGCCGTTACGTTTTGGGACACACTGTACTATTTGCATTTAAGAATCCCCTACCGTCAGTTAAAATCTTACTATAAGGATTATTTAAAAACTTTGGGACTAAAATGAGTTTATAGTGCTTCCTGCTTAAAAATTTTAAGTCATTATGTCAAGTAGTTGTTTATATACAATATTCTGAATAAAAGAATTTATACGTTCATCTGAAACTATTGAATATCGTCCTTTAATAAATTATTTTGTTACCAAACAAGTGTCAGCCAATGCTCTATGCATCTGAAATGAATGTGCATTTCAAATTTTAACTAACAGTTGAGTATAAAAAAGCCGTGAGTAAATAGATAGATGTTTTATTGGATAACAATGATCAAAAACGAATTATAATGCAAACTTGAACCCTTTTAAATATATTACAACTATATTTATGCATGGATATGTAACAATAGATTACATTTGGGTAGGCAATCATATCTAACAAAACAACAATCAGGACAATGGAAATAATGCGATTTTCCTCCACCCAAAAAAGCAATACCTATAAACTGTGCTGCAAAGATAATTTGTACCTATATTGATTTTCTAGGATGGTAAAAAGATATAGGTACCGATTATCTTCGAAACAGCCAGCAATACCGGGAGAGTATTAAACTAACTTTTTGGAAGAATTAAATTATTCGTGAAGAAAGACCAAGTTTGGAGAAAAAATGTATTATTTATCACGATCATGAACGTCCTCATACAAGTGTCGTTTCCATTGCAAAACAGAAAGAATGGAAGTACGACTTGCTGTAATTGTTTTGAAGAAGCGTTGGCCCAACTTCATTGCTTTCAAGGGAGATGAGTCTGAACAACAATTTAAACAGTTTTTGTATATCATTCCCAGGATATTTCAAACGACCTTCTTATATATACCATTCACAATTGGAAAATACAGTCAATTGCTGATGTGATGACATATTACAAGGCAAATAAGAACACTAATGGGAAGATAAAAAGTTAAAAACAACGAGAAAAATATGTATAGGTACTAAATAGTGTAAAGATAAGTTTGTTGACTTGGATTCTACTTCACCAAACACAGCAAAAAATTCGATAACTGCTAACATTTATTTTGGGTACTAGTGCCCTTCCTAATTTATGATTATATATAAGAGGGAGCTAATAACCATAGCAGTTGTATCTCTGATGTTCGTGTGCGATATAAAGAAAGATGTACAACAATATTAATTATACCACTAAAATATTACAATGACAAACAATAGCTATTCATTATTTTATATCTTTTTAAAAGTACTTTTTAAAAATATACGTGATTATTGTCGAGAAGGGACGCGTTTGAGAAAACTGCTGAATATATAATATTCCGTAGCCGCTTGATTGGTGGGTCTGTACATTTTATTTAGGAAAGAAAATTTAAAGTTATGGAATTTTTAAAGTTAGTATTCTGTTCTTATCTTTAGCGGTTCCCCGGAACACATTTTTATATCCCTCCTCTAATTTATTTGGAGATAAGAAAGTTCTATGTCATCAGTTTTCGTGGAAGTAGAGATGCAGCAATGTTTGCAACGCATTTTAGATATAATAGCCAAGATAGGGGCGAGAAAATGTGACTGTTTTAAAATTTAAGTGTAATAGGTTTACTCAGAGGGAGATAATATAAAAAGTATCATAATTTCTCTCGGTTAAACAATCGTTTCTAATTTTAAAATGGCGGAATATAGTATTTAGCACATAAAGAGTCACTTTAACCGCCACGATAAGGCAAACGGCCGTAATAACCAGCTGTATACTGGAGCTGATTATTTCTGGTCCTTATTCAGGGTTACGTTTACGGTGCAAGTTAATAGTTTCGCTAGAGATAACGCAACCGCCGCTTCTGTCATGTTCTTGTGTAAATGTGACAGTGATGACAAATCGGCCGAGTTTAGGATTTGGGTCCCGCCACAATCAGTGGCTCAGACGTTCACGATATTGCGAGCGCGGAAGACAAACGAGCGGTAATATCCGGCCTAGGCGGGAGAGAGATGGAACTCATAACTCACGACACCTTCATTTCTCAGCAAGGTTTCCTGCACATCTGTCATCCGGAAGCGTACCAACTTAACTGAATAAACCAAGGTGAACAAAGAATTGATAAGGAATTTATTCAATGCCTGTTAACTGCAAACGCCGTCGTTTAATGGGAGCACTGCTAATAATAAATTGTGGGTCGAGTTATAAATATCGAGGTACAATCTACAAAAACGAGGTATTTCAAATATCGTACGTTTACGTTTTAATTTATTGGATTACTACAACGTTAGTGAGTTTAAAATATATCGTGTTTAGGTTTTGCGGAGTAAATGAATTTGGGAACTCGAAACATGATTAATTACGCCTGTTTTCACGGTAGTTAGTAATATTGTCTAACAGTTTTGGATACGTACTTTAATGATTAGGGTAAAGTGATCACATGCCGATTCTGAAGTTTATATACTAAAAGACGCTAACGACTTAATGATGAACTATTTTCTGGTTGACAGGCTTGGTCGTTTTCTCCAACAACAAATGATTGGTTCATTATGCAAATTGACAGTTGTACGAGGCTTGTTCAACTGAAACCCATCTTTGATTGCCTTAGCCTTGAAAACAAATGCAATAATTCAAATGACGTTTGTTAATGTTAGTAGTGTTTGTAAGCAATACATTGCCGGCCTCGGTGGTCTAGTGGTTAGCGCGTTTGCCTTTAGATCCGAAGGACGCGGGTTCAAACCTGGCCAAGGTCGGCGAGATTTTTCTAGCGGGGAAAAATCTGAAAATGCGCCTTCTGTCGGATAAGAAGTAAAGCCGTAGGTCCCGTGCCACTGCGATGTGTGACACGTTAAAAATCACTACTGGAGTTGGAATTACCCCAGATAGGCAAAATTCTTAGTTAGGGTGTACAATGGGCCAAATGTGGCCTAAGTGCTTAGAGATGCTTGGAAAACCGCGTCCTAGATCTCGCTCTTTCAAAGCAAGCAAGCAAGCAATACATTAATATGTTTCTGGCGTTTGTTGTTGAAAATCCGTCCAAGTTTGATCAGTGTGCGGTTCTACAATTTTTATGCGCTGAGGGTGTGCAGCCACTGCAGATTCATACGCAAATGCAAACAGTGTATTGAAATGCATGTGTTGCGTACCCAACTGTGGAGGAATGGTGCCGAAACTTTAAGAATGGAAAAGAGGGGACTATAGATGAGCCGCGACCAGGCGGACGGTGTACTGTATTAACAGAAAACAACATGGCATGTGTGGAAGGCCTTATTACAGGAAATCGTCGAATTTCAATTAGAGAAATTTCAGAAATTGTTGGTGCGAATGTAGGATCTGTCCATAGTATTGTTCGTAATCTGGGTTACAGCAAAGTTTGTTCGCAATGGATTCCTCGTCTCTTGTCCAATGAACAGCAATGCTTGCGAATGGGCTTATCCCTGCAACACCTCACAGACTATAGGCAAAATGGTGATGACTTTCTTCTGTCAATAGTTGCTGGTGACGAAACTTGGTACCACTACTACGAGCCATCGAGTAAGTTATCGTTAATGCAGTTGTAATATTCAAGTTCACTACCGCCGAAGAAGTTTAAAGCACAACCTTCTGCAGGCAAGGTGATGATGTTAACATTTTTTTTTCGACCATGAACGACCCTTGCTGATATAGTTTAAGGAACCTGTAGTAAAAGTCAATGCAAATCTGTATAATGAAACTTTGAACTAGCTTCATCAAGCAATAAGACGGAAACGTCCAGGAAAACTTAGCGTGGGGTTATTTTTCTGCACGACAATGCTAGGCCACATGTTGCTAATGTGGTAAAAAAATCTTCAACGAAAGAAATGGAGGGTTTTAAAGCATTCACCATATATCCCGGATCCATCGCCTTGCGATTTTCATATTTTTGAACAGTTGCAAAAGGCGTTAAAAGGTCGGCATTTTGAGTCTGACGCAGAAGTACAGATAGCTGTAGAAGACTTCTTCAATTGGCAGCCTACAAGAATTCTATGAGCAGGGTATACGTCAGTTAGCAAAACAGTGGGATAAGTGCCTCAACTGTGACGGTAATTATTTGTAATTAAATTGTTGAATAAATTGTTTGTATAGCAAAGATGGGTTTCAATTGAATACACCTGGTATATGTTCGTATTATTAGCAACAGGTCTTCAAAATCTTTTTTCTTTGTCTTTATATAAATGGATGCAATCTTGACATGCACCAAGTGAGGGTCCACAAAACTATAACGCAGCAATTTCAAAGGAACTTCTCCAGCAGCCCTTTAATATTGGATACAGACCAGCACCGGGAAGCAAATATCTTTATTGGCCATCTGTTAGTAAACTACTGACTACCTACACCAAGTGGCACTTCACAAATGTCCAACACCATTTTCACAATAATAAAGGCCTTCTGTATATTCATTTGATGTTAAATGCAGCCTGGGGAAGGCAAGCACCTTTATTGGGCGTCTGTTAGTAAATTATAAAAAATGTATAATGAAGTCATCTCTTCGGTCCTACACCGCCTCGTCGTGGAATTGATTGATGCTGATGTTTCGCTAACTGTTGCAGCTAGCATTATCAACGCATAATGATAATGCTACCTGCAATGGGTGGCGAAATGTTAGCATCAATCAATTTCACGACGACACGGTCTTAACCCGAAGAGTTGACTTCCTTAGACAGAAACCGCGGAAGTCTGAAACTTCATAAGAATTTAAAATATTCATAGTTGTATGTAACACAGTAGAAAAAGAAATATTTTTTAATATTAATCACACCGGAAGCATAAATGTACCATGCACCAAATTTTGTCAATGCTAATATTTGATAATTCGCAAACTCTGTAACCCCTGAATTGTTGATAGCCCGTACGGCGGCGTGTTAGTCAAACTCACAGCAAGTCACCCCTAGCGATCTCAACGGGGGAGCAATTTTGTTTCCGGTTTTGTGACCGATAGTGATGTTACTCTGAAAAATCCAATACTTCGGAGCCAGAACCTTGAACAACTTGTTCTAGTCCGGATGATGCCTAACTTCTGGATAGCCAAGCTTCTTCGGCGTCCCAGTTCTTGCCGATATGGATGGAAACGTCGATCTGCTACACTGAGAAATAATGTACCAATTTTAATTCCATTTTAGGGGGCCCCATGTTATGTAGCGGCTCTAGTCGCAGCTATCATCTATATTTGACGTTTTGTAGTTAATCAAATTTCTTTTACCGCCGAACCAATATAGAGGTGCTTCGTCACTTCGGATTTGACTCTTTCACTAGTTAATACCTACATGTTTTTTATTATTTTCTATGGAATTGTGAAACATCTAAAAAAGGGCGTGCTTATCCAAAATTTCACTTTAAAAGGATGCGGCTCTAGTAAAAGTTATTATTTGGGATATTATTATTATGATTTAATGTGACAGCTGTTGTCATTTTCGAAGGCTGCATGTCAATTCAAATAGAAAACGAGCAGTTACCTGTACTGACCGACAATCCACCGTCGCTCTCGAGCCAGACGAAGAGATCACAAATTGCTTCCTCATAGTGAATAATTAAAAACATATCTGTCCATCACTGCTGAACAACTGCCTGGACTTTGAAGGCAATTAAGGCAATCTTTATGTCTAAAGTAGAACGTGTTTCGCATGTAGAAATAATGTGAGTCAAACGCTGCTTTGTAGTATGAAGTATATATCTTCGGTATTACACGCCTTCACGTCCCAATTCCCCATGACTCTCTGTCTATCGGATTTTCAGCAGTTAGTTCTCGTGCCGCCATGGCTGCTCGGATTCCCTCATTGCACGATTGTCTGGGCCTTCCTTTTGTTCTTTTCCCCGGTGGTGTACATCTGACAATTCGTGAGAGCCATTTGCTTTCTTCCATCCGCATCAGGTGTCCGAACCATTTCAGACTTCTTAGTTCCATTCTGTCTACTACAGTTTTCTTCTTATTGTTTCGTTAGTAATATGTTCTCTTCTGGATATTCCGGCACTTCTTCGTAACTAATCCATTTCGACTATGTTAATTTTTTTCCTGTGTTCCGCATTTATTTGCCATATTTCCGATAGTTATAGTGAAACGTAGATATTTATACTTGTCTACTTGTTTGATTTCAGTTTCATCATTTATTAGTATTTTAAACTTTGCTTCGGAGTTTGTCACTAAGTATTCTGTTTTATTGGTATTTACTTTAGGGTCCCATTCTTCGTAGGTTCGGTATAACCTTTGCAGCGTATATTCCAGGCCGTATACATCTTGGGCCATTAGAATTTGATCGTCAGCCAAAATGAGAGTATATAGACATTGATCGTTACTTAGGATTTCCATTCCATGAATTCTCCTTTTCACATTCTATGTACAGATTGGAAATAAGGGGAGATAGACTGCAGCCCTGACGTAGTACTTTGGATGTTTCAATTGGACTGGAGATATTTATTTTGGTTTACAACGGTCTTATTTCCTCTGTACATTTCTTTGATCATGTTTATTGGGTGTTCATTCATATTCAGCATAACTAAGGCGTCCCATACTCTTAAGATTGAATCATACGCCTTCTCTAAGTCTATGAAGGCTAGATGAGTTACTTCACCTTTATCCCGTCTTTTTTCAGTCAGCTGTTGTATTATGAATAAATTTAGACCCACCCTTGTCCTGTTACAAAACCACTCTTTCTTCACTAATTTTATGTTCGGCACTTTCCTTCAGTTTTTTTTAATATTTCCGGATAGTCTGCTCAAGCAGTTGATACTTAATCCCCTATAGTTATTTTTTTCTTTTCACTCTCCTTTCTTGTATATGGATATTATATAGGATAATTTCCACTGCTCTGGTGATACGCATTATTTGATGAAGCTGTTAACTAGGTGGCACAGTCTTTCTCTTAGTGCCTGTGCGCCATACTTTATCAATTCTGTATACATGTGTTGCCGGGTCGCAGATCTCTGTCGGTTTTTCATAGATTTAATTACTTTAACTAACTCATCTTCCGTGATTATACAGTTATTGTTCTGAGTTTCGTTTAGATTATTTATAGCAGTTATCTGGTATTGAGCTCTGTCTTCACTAAGCAATTATCTATAGTGTATCGTCCAGTCTTCAATGCTAATTTGATTTGCGACTCTTGTGATATTGTTAGTTTTCATGCTCTTCCAGTATCTCCAGACCTCAGTTGATCTTGATCCTTCCATCATACTCTCAATATCCATACAGTTTCTTTCCCAACTTAAGTTTTTTTTTCTTTTTTATGCTATGAAAATACGGCATATAAATCTTGACGGTTGGCAAGTATTACAAAAAAATAGTAAGAGAATGCACCAAGAGTGTTACCATTCAGCAATGGTGCTACCTACGCAAACGAAGACCAAAATAGAGCACTTTACAAGAACAAGAATTCTAGATGTTTATGTCCATAATTTGTGTACCATTACTCTTGTATTGGTGTTGCTAAATATCTAGGCATGGCTGTCAACCGTAGACTTATTTCGCTAATAATAAGGAAAAAAATGCGGGAATACATTACGACCTTTTTGTTATGGAAATGCATAGTATGATCATCAAAATTTTGTTAAAGGCAATCATTATCGAAAAAGTGATTGACTATACGGTATTGTCCTTATAAATTGAGATGTCAAATTAATGATGGCATATTAGCCCGGGGTTCCCTTCTTGGGTCTATAACGCTAGTAGGAAGGCGTCCTCAGTCCTAACGGTTGAATCATTGGGAACTATTCCAAATTCTGGAACGAAGATGTAAACACACAGACAGACCAGAAAACTCATTAAACGCCCCATGTTGCCTAATAAGCGACTGGCCTTCAACGTAGAACAACTGAACCGGTACCTTTGATAGTTGTAGTGGTGGTAATTATTCTCTTAGCAATAGTATTACAGGCATAGTATATTACAACTATACCTCCTACCTTGTGAAATGACAAAAATATTTATTACTACGTTCTGCGCTAAATCCCGACGTAGGTAGTAACATAGAACACCTACCATAGTCGTACCTAAAACGTACCTAAAACTTGAAAATACCATCTGTCCTTAACTTCAACAGCACTGCACAAGGAAAACATAAGTGCGTAAAGATTCGGATTCCTTCTGATGCAGCAACAACAACAAGAAACAGACCCACCACGAAGAAATTCGAAACAACATAGGTGCCGATTTACCGTATTTTCATGCTCATTTAATATGAACACCACTAACCATAAAATATTCTAGCAACTTGGTAGGTGGTCTTTACGATGTCACCCACATTACTCCTCCTGCAGATTAAGATAGAAATATTGCGGGATTATACCTTATACTGTATAGTCTAACCAGCAGGTCCCGAAAGGTATCCTCCATTTTAAATTATATTTTCATACATAGGTCGAGCAGATTTACCTATCTGTTTCTTAGTATGGGTTTTCCCTACTTTTCATCCGAAATTATAGAAGATAGGAAGTTTCTTAAATTGTATTAAAATTGTTTAAGCTCAACACACCCCACTGTGTAGGTAAAATTGAATCAATTGTTTACAGATTAGCTACCCAGGACTAAAAACGGCGGAGTCCAATGCCAAAGTTAATAGCTTTTATGACGATTACGTTTCTGAAACATTTTCAGGTTTAACTATCTTAGATAGAAACAGAGCAGAAAATTATATTTTTATTGGGGCTAAGTACAGACAATTACTACACTCGATGTACCCCTAATACAGGGAATACAAGCCGCCGCTGGATATAATATAATTGACGCTCCAAACTAGATATTAAACAAGCCGTAGCAGGGAATCGGTGATTACAAGATCGTCAGTACCTCCTCTAGTACATTAGCATATTTACAGCTCGATCCGAACATTTATTACTATAACTCTGCACCATCGCATCCACCAAAAGACAATGAATTACATTAATGGGCCAGCAATAACGGCTCCCCTCGACTGCTAGCGCATTAAGAACTCAGGAATTGGACAACATACAAAATACGAGCCAGTTAAGAGAATAAAGAAGAGCCGGGAAAATATACTACTAGTTTTATTACTGTTGGGTGACAAGTATTAGCGCTTTACCTGACGACTAAACACGCTACCTTATGGCTCTATAAAATATAAAATCACTTTATTTGTTAATTAATTTTGTTTCTTATTAGAGTTAAACTTATACGCGGTCATTTATATGAGCGTATTTTACTTGTGTGGTAATCGTGCAGCGCATATCAGGTATTTATGGTTCGAATATGGTTACTGACATAAACAGCAATTTATTTTTTACTTTTAAACAGGTTATTTCTGACCTCACAATAATATTCTAAACGCGGTTTGTTTCTGCTTACTGTTCTCTGTATTTGAAATGAATAAACTAACGTTACAAATTTAGAATTAATGAATTACATAAAACCTTGCCATAAATAACCAACTTTATGAAATGATCCAGATAATATCATTGACGTAAATAATTAATATGCTTATTCTGACAACAACAGCTATAGTTACTTTGGTATGTGGTACAGTACACAACAAATATTTGCACAGTAAGTAAAACAGACGTTTAACACTCTAACGTTGTTTATTAAATATAATTATTTTCTTAAAGTGGTATTTACACAAATTAGTCGTTCAATTATGATCGCTTAATTACTAAGAATTCCATTTATAATGTTAAGGGTTATTTACTAAGCCTAGAAGTATTTGTAATGCATACATCCCGAATCCTGATATTAAAATTTTACATTTAAAGATAGTTATTGTCGCAAATAATTAATTTAAAGGGCACCCCGGGGGTGATAAAACATATAAACCCCACAGAAATAATGCAGTTCATCAAGAAGTTGCCGCACAAAAAATCTCCGGGACGCGATTTTATTACTAATTTTGTCCTCAAAAAACTCACCAGAAAAGGAATCTGCTACATAACAGCCATATTTAATTCCTGCCTTAGAATAGGCTACTTCCCGAATACCTGGAAAAAGCGCACATCCTGATGTTTAACAAACCAGGTAAGAATCCTCATGAGCATACAAATTATAGGCCAATCAGTCTTTTACCTGTGTTGTCAAAAATTTTTGAGAATGCTATTCTTAAAAGACTAAACATAGAACTTTCAATGAAAAATGCAATTCCAATTTTCCAGTTTGGTTTCAGACCAAAACACTCAACAAATCATCAATTATTAAGGATAACTGAAACCATTGAAAGAGGATTTGAGCGCAAGGAACACACAGTAATAGCTTTTCTCGACATAGCAAAAGCATTTGATACGGTATGGTTTGATGGACTGTTATATAAACTGATTAAACTCGATTTACCGCACTATCTTCTGCTAATAATCAAATCTTTTCTGGAAGATGGAAAGTTTCAAGTCAGAAGTAACGCTAACGTCTCAGCAATCAAAGATATATTGGCTCGAATACCACAAGCATCAATTTTGGGACCAATCCTGTACAATGTGTTCATGCATGACATCCCACGCCTGCCCAATTCTACCATTGCAATGTATGCAGACAACACTGCAATCGTCGCTCAAAGTCAAAACATGGATGTAGCTGTCCAACAACTCCAAGAAAACTTAAACGAACTAAGTGGATGGCTCAAGAAAGGGGAAGTAAACCTCAACCCTACAAAATGCGAAGCAAACATTTTTACCCTGCGACGACCGGCTACCCCAAACAACTTAGTAATAAATAACCAACCCGTACCATGGAATAGTCCTGACCAAGGAGTGAAGTACCTAGGAGTTCATCTTGATAAACATCTAACTTGGAGATTACATGTAAATAAGAAACTGAATGAAGCTCATGCAAGGTTATCACAGTTGTATCCGATAATAAACCGCAAAAGCCCTCTAAAACTCGACTGCTCTCTACTTATTTACAAATCATTGCTGCGACCAATTATGACCTATGCCTGTCCAGTATGGGGTGCTGCTCCCAAAACAATGATAAATAAATTAATAAGTGGACGCGACTGCCTCCCTGGACTTTCCCATACTGGAAACTGTTCATATCATCTTTA